>OMNO01069645.1:0-19824 GCA_900303215.1 Trachyrincus scabrus | reverse complement strand
CTCTGAACATGGTGTCAGTGTCACTGCAATGTTTCCATAATTGCTATGGCCATCCCCCCTTATATTAAAAACATCTGAAAAATATGGGGGAGGGCCATAGCGATTATGGAATAATTGCAATGACACAATGAGACTACAGACTGACATGCCATGTTCAGAGGCTAATAGAAAAATGGCTACAGTAAAATCTCTTGTGATTCTAATACCTAGGTACATTGTTTGTCAATACAAGCGATTTTTCAGATGTTTTGGCCATAGCAGTTATGGAAACATTGCAGTAACACAATGACATCACAGTCTGCATACCATGTTCAGAGGTTAATAATAAAAAAATTTCATATTCATAATAAATCCTACAGTAAAGTCATGACAATTATGCAGTCACTTTTTGCCTTTATCGTTGAATTACAGTCCATCTTGTCATGTTGTGTTTCTGGTCGCTTCATATAGTAGCTTTTCATTTTAAAATACATTACATAGAAAAATGCAAACTGGAAAGTCATTGTTTGTTTTATTTTTCTGAATACAGGGTATTTATAACAGATTAGTCATTTTAGAAATCTCTCAATAGAGGCCTCTACAGTGCAGGACAGACATTAGTCCCTAAATAGAGCCACCTACAGGCCAAATAACGTTATTACGGCCATTTAAGGTGGACTGAAAAATTCGAATAAGGAGCTAGCGAATAAGTAGCCAACTTCAGCCTCGTCTTCGCTTGGACATGTCAGAGTATGGCTGGTTCGTTTTAAGGAGGAACTAGCCCCATATGGTCCCCTGCGCTCCGGATGAACCATGCATGGACCATGTATGAAGACGCGTCGCGCTACGGTGACATTCTGATGCCAAAGCTGGGGACCAAACCGACCATGGCTGTCTACGAGCATGGCACACTCCCATGGATAAAACCGACGAAGCGACACTAGAAGTGGATTTAAACGTTTGTTTACGACATGTATTGTACCAAAATTAGTTCAAATCAATACTGTTGTTGTTCATTTGGCTAAATAAATATGGCTCGGAGGACGTAGCTTTAAATACGTTGAAGCATACCATTACCTCCAAGGAGCCATTTTACACGGGATATACCAACTCACTAACTATTAAACAATTCGCTCTTGAAATATATCTAGCTGTGAATTTGCTATTTTTTTGATGGCCGTCACTTACTTTTTCCCTTTAGAAATATCCCCCAAACCTTTAAATTTCAGGGATCCTTTCTGAACGGTGGCGTATTCAGACATTGTCGGAGAAGATATCCAGGCCACCACTCTTCTTCTCCTTTGTTTTTATGACAACGACAGAATTGCCGATGGTCGCCACCTGTCGGATATGACACCAACCAACAACACGGGGCGTGTTAATAGTAGTGAACAAGTTGAGAGAGGATCATGCATTGCAGCGTTATCCCGGTCTACCACAACGCACCTTTCGGTGTCTTACTTCATATGGGCAGTTAACAGTCCCTGGGACGAGAAGAATAAGAACATGACAAGAATCCCAACAACGACGAAAATGAGGATAATATGACGAATAGTTTGACAAAGCAATATCCGAAACATGTAATGGGAAAGGATATCCCTCTATCAAAAGTCCCGCCCTCTCTCTCGCCGCTAAACCATGTAACTGAAATTCCCGCCCTCTATCGCGCCAATAACGCAGATTTTGAGCATCCCGTTCCAGGCGTTCCGTCGTGAGATGAGCACGCCCGGGACGAGGTTCTGTAGTGAACGTGAGACGTACACTATGCAGAGTGACCTGATGTCAAATTTCACATCTTTGTGAGGTGGGAAATTAAAAGGTTAAACAAATCAGGTTAGTATCGTACGCAACCAGACTGTAAAGTCTGTAAGTATGGACGTAGCGTCCGCGACATGGGTCTATTGATTGCGCAGTGCGCCTTCCGTCCAGCGGGGGCAGTACTGATCATGATATTGATAACATTGTTAAAGCTCAAGAAAAAGAACGCACCGGAAGCAAAAACGAATGAATGTCAAACAAATGCATGGTGTCCTCCTGTGTTTTTAATTAAGCTAAAATAATGTCTGGGTACAGTTTGTTCAGGACAGCTTTGCTAGCTAAATGTATTCCAACCCACCTAAAAACGGGGCTTTGTGTTAATAATGTTGTTCACAGAATCCCTGTCTGCGGTTATGCGAAAAGAGTTGGTAAGAAATGACATATGCATGCCTTTACCTGTTACGGATATACAGGGCTTTTACAATGTACTTCAATGTTGCTCATTTGCAGCGATTAAATGTGCATCTCATAGATGTTCACCTGAACACCTCTTATGTACATCGACGGATCGAGGCCCACACATTATTTAGCCAGCACGTCTCGCTTGCACTGATATTTAGTTGTATATTGTCTTCTGCTTGAGACATCTATATCAAACAACGTGGCACCAACAACATCCAGTACCACGTTGGATTCTTGGACTAACTAAACTGCACCTCACCCGTGATGTTTTACTTTGTTATCCGCTGAACAGTCAACCATTAGAATAGACCAAAACTGTAGTTTCATGTCATGTGCCATAGACACAAGTTAATGTATTGTACCTCTTCCTTCCAGCGGCCAAAGGGAAAGGTAAAGGCATGGTGAAAGAGGAACAGAAAGGTCCTGAAGTGTGTAAGGATACTACAAGGCTCACAACACATGCAGTTGGCGTCAACATCTTTAAGCAAGGAGAAGACCCGAAGCTGAAGTCTCCCGAGGAATACCCAGAGTGGTAATTGAACATATCTGTTCAGCCATTTCCCCCTTTTAACTATACAAGAATGAGACGAGAAATCATGAATGTTCATAGACTACAAATCCACATGCCTGTCTCAATACCACACAGCAAAGCCCTCCTTGGCTGAGTTTCTTATTTGTAAGGAAAATGTGTTGCTCCACAACAAATACACATGATATATCAATACCAATATAATTTGCAGATGATGTCGATTTTATTTGTATAGCCCTTAACCACAGTTACAGTCTCAAAGGGCTTTACAGGCCATATATTTATGTATATGATGTGAAGTGTTCTGTATAGATGTGAAATGTTTTATGTGCCTCATATATTTGATTGTTTGTCATAGGTTATACCAGATAAACCTTGGACCAGTGACGGCTTTGCACGATCGGGAGCCAGACAGCTGGGAATACTGGAAACGTCTGAGAAAAGAAAGCATTTGGCGCCATAACAGATTGCATAAAGGAAAAAAGTTTTAGGTTTCTTCTCCTGTGACTCTTACCTTGTTTTCTTTAGACTTCCAATTGATGCACATTTCAATGTTCTGTCAACCTCAGTAGAACTCAGACTCAATTACTTTGTTCTTTTTGTACAAAAAATCGGACAAATTGAAGTTGTTTTTTTGCAACGCCTCCTTTTTTCCCCTCCTTCCATAATGATGTATTGGACATATACGATACGAGAGTGGAAGGTATTCACAGTTCACGTTTGATTGACAAATTAAAAATAAACTGCTGACTGCTACTACTCTGACAACATGTGCATCTGCTGTAGGTTGGTGGTTAGTCTACTATTACCAGTCTGTTAGGTGGGGCTGAGTTGATGCAAAAAAAAAATAAGCGTAGACGATCGGGCATGGCATAATTGAGGAAATGAGAAGTGAATCGCCTAGGGAAGTGCACGATCACAGTAGCATGAAGTAAATATAAACTTTTGCTCGTGTGAAACGGCCAGGATATTATTCGCTAATAGCGGAATTGGTGAGTTAAACTTTTTTATTGCCAGAATAGCACAGTAGGCCTAGTGTGTATTACAGGTGTGTTATAATTGTTTAAAATGAATGAATGCAGGTGGAACACTGTTTTAAAAAGCAAGTCGTTGCCTTTTCTCTCCCTCGTGGTCAAATGTGCTTTCTCTTTCAACAACGGAGCTGTAGCTTTTGAATGCGACCGGTTGAATGAAGTCTACTGAAAACAATTAAGCATTTATTTGAATCTGTCAGATTGTATCATTAATATGTTGGCATTCTGCGCGTATGCTCCAAGTACGATAACATATTTACTTGTCAGTCAATACATAGTCCTACGCCAATTTAAATGTTTATATTACCAACACTGGTTTCTAATGACATTGAATCTCTGGAACTACCTGGCTTCAATATGAATCATATAGGCTAGACTCATTACGATGTTAGGCTACGGTCACACCCCGTCAGTGCTGAGAATGAGTTGTGATGAGCCAATTTATCATTAATGAGAAAAAAATAACACGTACAGGCCTACACAATAGGATAAAGAATAGCCGTAACATTCAATTTCGAAACACATTAAATTTCATGCACATAGAGGCTTCAAATATTAAGTGTAGTATGAATGTCTGATATCCATGGGGATTAATCCATAAAAATAGTACATTCAAACAACACTGGCATTCTTGTACCCCCACCACCACTGCTTAGTGAGCTCCCACGATTGTCAACAATGTGCACACTATCAACAAGTGCCATTAGTTGCAACAATGTGTCTACTGTTGCATGTCGTCACTGTCAATCAAAGGACGAAAAGCGCGACTGGTACCCAAGAGCCACTGACTCATTCGGAGATTCATCAGAAGTGATTGAGTGGAAGAGAGATGGGAGACTGGAGCAGAAACCTGGGGACTCTAAGTGAAGATGCTCTCGGCAGGCTGGGTGAGATGTTGGACAACCCCACCCGTGGATGGAGACAATTGGCCAACGTAGTTAATGAGCATCCTCAAATCCGCTGCAGGTAAAGAACAAAATAAGTACTTAATGTTAATATGAATCCCCATGTCTTGTTAGATTTTAATGTAGTGTATATAGGACATATGCAGATTGTTTTCTCTGGTCCGCAGTGAGAGTGAGCTTACAAGCTGCTCAGTGCAAGTACTGAGCCCCACTGGAAGCCCAGCGCGCTACCTCATGGCCAGGCTGGCCGACCGCTCCTGCTCCCTGGCCCTCCTGCTCAGCTGCCTGAAGAAGATGGACCACCAGCATGCAGTCCAGTACCTCACTGCCACGGGTACACAACCGTTGATACCTTCATTCATAGTCTGTTTTTGTCATAAAAGGTGGATGGGAGGATGGAAGCAATGTTCATTTTCTTTAAAAAGGAACAATCTTCACAAACAGCAAAGCATCTTCACACAAAGTATTTGACACTAAAGTGTGTGTGTGTGTGTGTGTGTGTGTGTGTATGCCTGTGTATTGCAGTGATGGAACAGATTCATATTACGGTCCAGCCTCAGTCTCAGCAGGTTTTAGAGGGAGGCAGGGTGGTCCTGACCTGTAGAGCTGCTGGTCCACTGGGCCTCAGCTACCAGTGGTTCAGAGGAAAAGAGCAGGTCAGTTCAACACACCGTATTTTTAGGTGTTTATTTACAGACCAGGCAGTACGACGAAACCGTGAACAACACTGTCTTTTTTTTCATTCTTTTTTACCTTTATTTAACAAAAGAGATTCAATGAGAGAGTGTCCTGGCCAGGGCAGGCAGCACCAGTGAACAACATAAAGACAGAGGTCTTTGTTTTTTTAATAGATTTAAAGATATTGACACTAGGGTCACCCATTCAGTGCAGGGTGTTCCAAGTGTCGACGCCTGAGGTGAAGTGAAACTGAGGGGGGACTATGAAGGGAATTAACACTGATTAGTGAACTCACAAGGGACAAGTGATTCATAGTCTGGGATGTGCATCTCTGAACACAACGCAGTGACACTCACATTTCACAACCTGAACTCATTTTCACACCTACCCAGGCTTTTGTGTGCACCCAGACAGTTTTTAGCTGCTTGCTTCAATGGGATGTTTGCTCACACGGTTATCAAATATCTAAATATTGAGCAAGCAACCTAAAAACTGTCTTTGGTGCACACAAAAGCCCAGGTAGTTGTGAAAATGACCCCAGAAGTGTTTAAAAGTCAAATTGCCCTTTAACATAACTTTAATAGATCTTTACTGAAACAAAACACATTCTAAAAAATGTCTAAATGTCTAAAAAAGTGATTATTTGCGCAGCAGGGTAATATACTGGTGGTCTTGATTTGAATAGTGATAAATCTAATGCATTCCTGTGGTGTGTTTTAGATATTGGGTGGAAGTGGGAGTGCAGCTGACTTGGTCCTCTGTCCTCTGGGCCCAGTTCACCGGGGCCACTATATCTGTAGAGTGAACCATGGAGAGAACTGCACCTTCTCACAGTGGGCTCACATTCGATTGTGTCGCTCTGAAAATTCAAGCCCAGGTATATCTTCTATTTGATAGGAGAGTGCTGAACTACACCATATCTCCTTTCTCTCCTCTATTCTTCTCTTCTACACTAAACTCGTACCTATACTTCATATTGTCATTCTCTCTCACTCTCTCACCATGTTATTGGATGACGGAGTGACTGTTATTCTGCCAGGCTATAGCAGTACTCTCTTCCCGGGGTCGAAGAGTGGTCTGTGTATCACCCGTCAGCCCCGGTCCCAGACCGTGACGGAGGGGGACACTCTGATTCTGGAGTGCCTTGCTGAGGCCAACCCCCCTGCCCAGTTTCACTGGTACCACAACATGAAGACCATGGAGCAACAGAGGAGCAGTGTGCTCAGGGTACAAGGTTTTTAAAAGGCCGCTCTAAACACTAAACGCTTGAATACTGAAGAAGAGAGAGGAAGTAAACAAGCCATTGCACTAACAGAGTACCTTCCTTGTTTTTGCTTTGCTTGGTTGGCTGCATTTGGTCGTCCGATCAAAAACCTCTAAGTAGGGGAAGATAATAATAGTTATAAGTTTAATTAGGTTAGTTTGCATTTCAACCTCAAATTATTTAAATTAAATGTCAGATAAGATTGATTGATTAAACAGAAAACACACTGGTTGATATCTATTGTACACAACCTATGGTTGATATATTTCCAAGACTACTGTAATGACCCCTTCTAAAGCTGTATTGTTGTATCTAACAGATCCCTGCAGTGACCACAGCACACAGAGGTCAATACAGCTGCCGAGTGAACACCCTATTCCATGAGACATGGAGCAACCTAGTCAAAATACTAATCGGTAAAAATTATATTACTATAAACGTTTGCCAAATAAAAGCCCTCAAAACAAACAAGAGTTACCTTTAATAGTGCTACAGTGTGGCATGTTCAAATACCTTTGCCTATAATAAGTAATCAAGTGTTGCATGTTAATATTTCATAGGCCCAAGCTCTATGACTGATGGTTCCTGGACAGAAGTTGACACAGGTAGTTATTATTGTTCCTTTCTTTCTACTTCCTCATTTTGTAATTTCATCTTTTTGTAGCATCAGTGTAGCAATGAAAGAGTCTCTGCTGTGTCTTCCTCACAGTGCCCCACCCCAGACCTATTAGGCACAAAGCCAGTGTCTATGGTGAGTATGCAGACATGTCTTACCAGAATAAATATACAGTCAGGTGAGTAAGTGAATGCATGGTATGGTTCTGTCAAGGTTACAATGGTGGTGCCACGAGGGATCATCAACCACAGATGTATAAACTCATTCTCCTGTTGTCCTCACCACAGCCACTGACAAAGTTGCTCTCTTGATTGGCAACATGAACTATGTTCACCACACCCAGCTCTGTGCACCCATGGCTGATGTTCACGAACTGGCCAACCTGCTCAGGCAACTGGACTTCAAGGTGGTGTCCCTGCTGGACCTCAACTGGCAGGAGATGAACAGTGCAGTCACAGAGTTCCTCTTGCTGCTTGACAAGGGGGTCTATGGTCAGTCTGTCAGCCATTTAGGAAATGTGTTGTGGGTCAAACTCATGGGTCAAAGTCCAAGCTGTTGTCCGGTGTTCAAAGTTTTTATCCAAAGTCACTTACAGTGAATTCGACCACAACTGTGTCATTGGACAAAGGGCATTGAACCCAGTGCCTTTTAGGCTGGGCATCGAACACCCTTGCTGCTACACTATCCTGCGATTCCTGCCTAGTCTACTGGCGGATTCAACTCAGATTACATTTTAACATTGTCCCTTCTATCTGCCTGTTTGCAGGCTTGCTGTACTTTGCTGGTCATGGTTATGAGAACTATGGAAACAGCTTCATGGTTCCCATTGACGCACCAGCCTCGTATACCTCTGACCACTGCCTCTGTGTGCAGAGTATCCTTCAGAGGATGCAAGAGAGAAAGACCGGACTTAATGTATTTCTGTTAGATATGTGTCGCAAAAGGTAAAAGGAAGGCTAGGGCTTGTGACTTGATTAAGTCTTATCTTCTCGATGTGTACAATCTATTTTTTTCTATTGTACTTTGCAAAATGATTTAAGTTTGTGATGGGAGAAAATACATGGATTCGTTTTTTTTTCTCTGCTTAGAAATCCAAATGATGATGTGATCCCACATTCAGGGCCGTTAAAGGTGACAGCAAATATAGTGTTTGGCTACGCTACGTAAGTTTCTGATACTTTTTTTCCTATCATGGAACTTTTCACCTGTATTGTGTTCCAGTTCATAATAATTTCAACCTGAAGGACAAAACAATCTATACACCTCCTATGAGTGTGTCTCCCAGGGCCTCTCTCTCACACTTGGCTGTTGATATTTAGGTGTGTCGATGCAGAAGCATACGAAGTGAAGAGAGACGACCTCAACAACGGCATCTTCATAAGTTTCCTAAAACAGCGTCTCTGTGAAGACGAGAAGGTCACTGTGATGCTAGACAAAGTGGCAGAAGGCATGTATCATGAAATTAAAATGTGCAACTATTGTAGTGTTCCAGTAATATAATGTACTATTTATTAATTTAGCCAACACCTTTATCCAAAGCGGCTGGATTGTATGTATATGTATTTTTTGTGTGTCATTAATGAGCAGGTAAGGGTAAGGCGTCTTGCTCAAGCATGACTACAGGTAGACTGAGGACACTGGGATTCAAATCCAGAATATTCCAGCTAGGAGTCAAACACCCTAACCTGCTAACCTAACTCCTGCACCCCCTACAAGAGCATGCTGTCTGACTATCCTGCTTTTGGTAATGAATGTGTATTTATCTCTGCTAGATATGGGCCGGTGCGAGCTGATGCAGGGCAGACAGGCCCTGGAGCTCCGGAGTAACCTCTCTGAGCGCCGTGCGCTCACAGACCGGATACAGAACACTGAGAGCTCCACAGACCACTCGGCACGCAACCTCCAGTGGGCGATTGCACATGGTACGCTATGTGAACACAAAAATATTCAAATATTTTTCGATGCAGTTAAATATTCTTATAATCTTCTCTCATTTAAGATAAGATAAGATGTACTTTATTAATCCCAGGCGGGACATTTCGGTGTCACAGCAGAAGTACAGGAAAAAAAGATACACATTTTAAAAATGAAATATAAACACAGAATGTAAACGTTATTGACACGTGAGGTAAACTATGTTGTGTATATATATGTATATCTGTCTTAGATAGGTGTTGGTTTCAATGTTATGTGATTCATGGGACTTCATATTATGTCTCTACCATCTATATAGTTCTACCAAAAAGTCGAAAGCTGCACTTTGAGTGTGGAGTCCAGGTGCAGATTGGCTTCGCTGCAGAGTTCTCCAACATCATGATCATCTTCACACGGATCTTAGAAAAACCTCAGGGTATCGTGTCCTGTTCTGCTGAGCTTATTGACTTCCCAGAGGAGGTTTGTTCATATTTCCGACTATTTGATAGGAAGCAAGAGGGCTTCTTAAAGTTCTGCATATATTTATGACATTGTCCTGGTGCTCTTATCACTTAAATTGCAATTAAGAGTTGAAACAACTCTAAAAAGGAATATAATATAGGAATCAATTTATGTGTATATATGACCATGCTAAGAGCCTAGTAGTTATTTAGCAGTGCTCTATGAAATACACAGCTTAAATGTGATAAAAGTGATAAAAGGGTTGCTAGTGATTTAAGTTACAATTGAATTCATTCATAAGACATTATTATATGTTTTCACATTATACTTTCATGGCAGGGTGTGGACCTTGATCTAAAGAAGAGTAATCAGGAGAGCATCAGTGAAGCAGGAAGTTTACTTACAATCATGGAAAGTTTGCCTTCGCCGCAAAGCCCCAGCCTGTACACGCGCCTGAAAAGCTTACAGAGACTCAAGGTCAGCCACAAAACATCCAAATGAATAATAGTACATATTCTATTTTCAGACAATGAAAGTCCACCTGAGAAGTGCAATTTGTTATATTTCAGAGGCATGTTAGCATACGGGGGCTGGATAGTGTAGTAGTGGTTAGAGGGTTTTGACTCCTGGCCGAAAGGTACCGGGTTCGATCCCCAATGTCCGTAGCGTAGCCTATGTGGGCATCCTTGAACAAGATACCTAACTCCTACTTGTTTCTTAATGACATGTATCTGAATCAACTTTAAGTTGCTTTGGATTAAAGCATCTCCTCAAAGGAGCGTACGTATGTGCCTGCTATGAACAGTTTTGCTTTATTATGTCCTTATAGACAGAGCTCACGTTTACCGTGTGTCTTCGTTACCGATACTCAAACATGGACGACGAGGAGGTCCAGGAAACACAAAGCATAACAGTGGGCAAACCTCTGGTGTCCAAACTGAACCTCCACGATCCTCACCTGCCTCGCTCCTCCTCTGCTGACCTTCACTCCTTCAACGCTCCAGAGACCTCCTTGTATGCAGAGGACCTTGGGCCAGACTTTCCAGCATCTGAAACATCATCTATTGGCTCTGCCTCGACTACCTGGTCATATTATTCACAGGCGGCCAGGGAGCAACCGAGGTCCGACTCCCCAACCACTAAAAGAGTCAATATGCCAGAGGAGAAAGCTATTGCCGAGCTGATGGCTGATGGCCCACAACCTCTTACAGCCAGTAAAAGCTTGACCCAAAGTCAAACAACTCAAGAGACGTGCAGGTTTAGCGATACATACAACTTCCATTCTTATTAAGAGGAACCAATTAAAAGAGCTGGTTTGGACACTTACGTACAATTTGTATATTTATTATTATGAGGGTCTTTTTTAGGTGCATGTCAGCATAAAATCGAAATATAAATGTTTAATTGGCATTACCATTTGCATAAAAAGCGAATTACTCATTATTTGTGTTTTCTTACCATGTTATTCTTTTACTTATGGTTAATAAAATAAATCATAAAAATGTGTATGACATCATCTAACACAGCAAAGTGTTGTTTTTATTACATACCTTTTTTTAATGCATTGTTACATCCTAAAATCATGTTTTACTGTGTGCCTTTGTCAAAGGACATGTTTCCTTTCAGTCAGATCATGTTTTGTACCAGATATGTGTGTGTTGTTGAGTATATCACGAATGGTTGGTGAATGGATGTTGTCCGTCAGTACTGCGCATGCGCATTCTCGTCGATCTGCTAACATTCGCCATTTTGTGGAGCATTTATCTGGCAAGCCACTGATATTTATGCAGTTTTTCACGTTAGGGTACAGTGTTACTATATTACGCGAAATAAACATTTTGTTTTCTTAACCATGGCTGGCTCGTCGTCGGAAATTGATATTCCAGAAGGTTGCGAAGTTCGCAAATTATCTGAGTTGAGAGTAATCGACTTGAAGGCCGAATTGAAGAAACGAAATCTAGACACCACAGGCATTAAAAGCGTCCTGTCAGAGCGGTTAAAAAAGGTATCTCAAACATTTCCATTACAATTGAGCTCAATGTTGTGTCAAACGTTTTTATGCTAAAAGTCGTCTTGCTGGAGTGTATTTGAATGCTTTGTAACTACATTATCAGTCAACGTGGTAGCTTGTTGCTAACGAGCAACTATACAAGTCAATTGAGCCCAAATATTACCTTCTCAGGATATAATGTACCTTCTCAGGATATAATGTACCTTCTCAGGATGCAATGTCCGATACGTTTCTATTTCAGACTGATTTAAATGTTGATTTTGCTGCTGTGGCGTTTTTAACGTGTGTGTGTGTGTGTGTGTGTGTTACCTTTTCGTCTCCAACAGGCTATTGAGGATGAAGGTGGAAATCCGGAGGAGATTTTTGTGGCTGCAGAGTCAACCATGAAGAAGACTCCTAAACGGGCCGTCAAAGGTACAAATACATAATACAAATATGCATTTTATTTCGTTTCTGGGACCGCAGATGTAGAGTTACTCTAATCCACGCATATTATCAGCAGATGCCAGGCAGGACAGCGAAGGAAACATGATTGGAGAGGATTCCCATGATGGGCAGGTGAGATTTCTGCGGAAGTTCCCGTCAATATATTGTCTCCAAATCATTTAAAATCATTTAAAATCATTATTAATCCCAGGAGGGAAATTCAGGTTTTAAAGCAGCAAATAGACAGAAACGTGCAAGTCAAGGTTCAAGGCAAATCGCTCAAATGTTCCCTCAAAACAGGCCAGACAGGTTACTTCTTCAACGGATCTAACTTCCACCAGTACCTGGTTACCTTAATGTCCATGTAAACGTACGTGATAATGAATATGTTAACCCCTCGATTGGAAAATGAACTGATTTGGCCATGTAAGCCCTCTTCTTCATGTTCAGAAGGCTTTTGATGTCCATGGTGATGTTTTTTACGGTGTACTCGATTGTCTCGTTTTTATTCCTCAACAGGATGATCATGAGAACATGCAGGACATGAGCATCTTCGACATGAACGTTGTAGATGAGGCGGATAATGATAATGGAATACCAGCAGAGGAAGACGAGGACAAAAAGCAAGACTTCACTGAGGAATTGTGTGACGAAGATGAGTTATTGAAGGACAATGATGAACAGTACAAAGAGAAGATGGGGTTGGAGGACGAATTGCATATAGATGATGTGAGTCCCACTGTGTCACAGTTAACATCGGGCCATTTCTCAACGTGTTTGATGCGCAAGATGGCTTGTGTATTTGTTCAAGCGCAATCCCCTCTTAATTTCTCCCTTCAAAGTCAAACCAGATTGATGTGAGAATTATCTCTTTAGTGGATTTGTGTACTCCTCCCCCCCAACTACTTAATACTCTGCCATTGTAATCGTGGCATATTGCCTTTGTTGAAGATGTTTGTGGTAGTGACACTTTTTCTTTTCATTGCTGTTTACATAGAAGATTGTGTCGCAGCTGCTGGAGAGTGACACAGCATGCACATCTCCTAATATGGTAAGTGCTTTTTAAATTAACTGAGATGATTGTTGAGATCATATTGACATTTTAATGATACCTGAGAGTTTGAGAGCTTTATTGGTCTACACAAGTGTTTGTTTGATACTGAAACTGTATCAAATGTCTAAATCCTGCCACATTTATTACAAGTTCACGCTTTTCTGAATTGACTGAAGGAGATGAGTACAAATTTAAAGATGCTTCAAAATACAACTATTAATTTATTAATTGTATTGTTTTAGGTTCAAGAAACAGATGCTGATGACTCCAAAGAAGAAACAGGTACTGTTCATAAGGTGTTACAATGTGTTACTCACAGAGACCAATCTCCTTGATAGTGATGAACTTGGATTACAGTTCTTTTTAGATGACTTTTAAACAAAGGGAGACTGGAAACCCAAAGGAAATTGCTGGCTATATGTTGAAAGTCAATTAACCGTAGTTGTTAACATGCATTTTAAAGAACTAAAAAAGGTTTTTATTGTGATGGCTGTGGTTAATGATTTGACACACATTGGCAGCAATAGATTATGCAGATCAGGGTGGTTTTAGCTAATGTAGGTGACTTCAGGGTTTCCAGGTTGCCACATGAAGACCCAACCGAAGAAGGACATTCCAATTTTAAGACTGAATGCTATGTTGGACATAAAAGCTATTGGACTTGAGGTGAAACTCGTCAATGCAAAGTGGACTTCAAGCAAGTCAGTCAATGGAAGACAACAGACACTCCTTCACACTGCAGCCACTGCTGTTCCTGCTGGTCTTGTGGCTCTTTTCAGCACTGAACTCTTTTCTCCTTTGGACCAGGTGTTGTTGTTCGTGTACGTTGTTCAACTTGAGTCAAGTTAGTCCTTAGCTGCCTGGTGGTCCCCTGTCCTTTGGGTTCTCTTCCAGTCTCTCCTTAGGGTGTCCCCCCCCCCTCCCCATTTTAATGACCAGAGCACAGGTCATGACGTTCCTAATCCAGGCCTTGCCAGTTCCTCGTTAACCATTGCTGTGTTTCAGAAGTGATTAAACTCTGCCATTCTATTCCTGTTAAATCCGTAGAAAATGACAAAGTAGCCGGGTCTTGTTTATCTGAGCCACTTAACGAAGATCCCCAAGAGAGCCACGAGACGACCACTGAAGAAGAGCAAGCCGGCCCCACTGGAGGACAAGACGATGCGTGCGACGACGCTGCCAAGACCGACGAGGCTGCCCCCGGTCAGGTGGAGGGAGACTCAGAGGTCACAGAGACTGATGTGGTTGGGGACGGACAGAGTGTCCCGGAACAGACAGTCGATATGCAAAGCGAAAGCACTCAGGCCGTTAGCGTAAATGAACAGGGGGCGGCGGGCGAAACGGTTGATTCAGAAATGGGGTCTAAGGAGGGTGAGGAGGAAGAGAAGAAGACGGAAGAGAACGCTTCCGCAGATGCGTCCTCTGCAGCCAAAGAGTCCTCTACTGTAGAGGGCGATGATCAGAGAAAGAGGTTTGTTGCTTTCCGTCTACTAGACACCAACATGGTTATCTCTGTTGCTCCTTTGTGCTAGCAAAATGTGGCTGCTCTTGTTCAAGGTAAAACAAAAAAAAGGTTTTGGGCGCATTTGTCTCCAGTTTTGTTTCCCTACGCCGACTTACCTCACTTAACCTCCCATTAATGTGTAGTTGGGATCGGCTTTGGCCTTGCCATCACCCATTCTTGTTAAATCACTGCACTATGTACATGATCGCTTTAATCACTCAGTTTGGTACATTACTGTGAAACACTTGGTAAGTATAAACATAAATATCTTTTTTTAAAGTGATCCTAGGCATTCTCACTGTATGCTGATTTTAGTTTTTTCCTTTGTCTCTAGTTCTGAGGAGAAAGATGGCAATACAGAGTCAAAAGACGAAAAGGGTGAGTGTATAAAAGTATCGCCTCATTTTTGTTCTGTAAAGCCCATTACATGTTTGTTCACTCCTAACTCTTGCCTGTGCGTAGCTGCTGCTGGAGTTAATGTTGCCGCAAGTGCTGGCAGGAATCTCTGGGTCAGCGGCCTGTCTTCTACTACCAGAGCGACTGATCTGAAGACCCTCTTCAGCAAGTATGGCAAGGTCAGACCATGCATCTTTTCTCAGTATAAATATCTATCTCTAGTGTGTTTTGTCCCACGTTTCCCTCAGCAGACTGATGCTAATAATAAGAATTATTCGATAGGCACTATTATCCAAAGCATCTCGCAAAACGACTGCATACATGTTCTTGGCATGGGTTGAACCCCTGGCCCTGCAGTGTCAAAGCATCATTAGAGTTTCAATAGTTGCTCCGTAGATCCATACTTGATAATCCAAAATAGTGTTTTTTTTCTCTCCCTCATTGACTTGCATTGCATGGTGAAACAGTTCTCAGTCACACTTTTAGCACACAAACAAACGCGAACAAAGCGGATGTTTGTATAAAAGAACAAGTTCAGAGTTATTTGGAAATAAAAATGTCAACTTCTTGTTGATTTTACTATTTGATTTAGAAAGATGATCCGGTAGTTAGCTTCCAAGACCAAATCACTGTTTGTTATATATACGCCCCTTTGCGTTGAGAGACATTTTACCTATTCAGTATATCTATGGCGAGGGGATGAAGAAAATAGTACCTTTACCGCTCATTGTAAACGGACGAAAAAAACTCTTGTGTGCTAAAAGTGTGACTTTGAGACCTGTTTTGCCATGCAATGTAAGTCAATGAGTCAGGGAGAGAAAAAGAAACATTATTTTGGATTATCAAGTTTGAATCTACGCAGCAACTATTGAAGATCTCTCGCCAATATTTGGAGTCACCAAGTAATCATGCCAAGGTCACTACACAACCCAAACCATCCCTCTACCAAACTTTAATTCTGCTTTAAAGGTGCTATTGATAACATTCAGCTGCTAGATGTCACCCTCCCCCTTCCATTCATTCCAGTGGTTGCCAGTTCCTTGCACCACCTGCATATTTCATGGTTGAGTGGAGTGAGAGTCAGTGAGACTCAGACAGACTCAGTCATGTCAAGTGATGCATCTTTCGTGTTAGAGCAAAAGCTGAACCAATGTTCGCCCTGGTCCTGCTTCTACTTTTGTCGCTGAGCACTTGGGAGTTAAGCCGGGCGCTTACCGTCAAACTCATTTCAGTTTTATTCTGCACCTTTTCAAAAAGCTCTGTGGATGTGTTATTTAAAAAAAATGATTTGTCTACATAAAAATGTTTTATGTAGTGCTACAACTTGTTCCAGACAGGACCACTTACCCCCCCTGTGTTCTGTCTCCCCCGTCAGGTTGTTGGAGCCAAGGTGGTGACCAACGCCAAGAGCCCTGGAGCCCGCTGCTACGGCTTCGTCACCATGTCCTCCACCGAGGAGGCTACCAAGTGCATCAGCCACCTCCACAGGACCGAGCTGCACGGCAAGATGATCTCAGTGGAGCGGGTTGGTTTAACGTCCCACACCCACAACTCTACATCTCAATTGTAGTTTTCCCGTACACGTAATATATTATGACATTGTTAAATATGTCCTCTGGTTGTTGCAGGCGAAAAATGAGCCTGCAGGAAAGAAGCCAGCTGACCCGAAGAACTCCGGCACGGAAAGAAGAAATTCTTCAGACTCCAGGTGAGAACATTCACACCTGCCCCCTGGAGAATGCAACAAGCATCCCCTATATGCTCACGGCCTTTTCTTTGTTGAATGCCAAGTCAATGGTCTCAAACCAATCCGCCCTCCATTATGTGTTCAGGTCTGACGGCAAGGACGAGAAGTCTGAGGGTGAAGGCAAAGATGGCAAAGGTGAGGGCAAAGACACAGATTACTCCAGGTTATTTAAAGAATAATGACACTTATTGTCGTTAGTTTTTCTAACAGTTGTGTTTCCAATAGGTCATGAGAGGACAGTAGTAATGGACAAATCTAAGGGAGAACCGGTCATCAGCGTAAAAGCCAAAAGCAAGGAGCGTGTAAGTGTACATCTCCACCTGACCCCCACCACCAAAACCACCTGCTCTACACGGCCTTCTCCCTCATTTGTGTCACGTTTTTTTAATTTTATTCTAACACTTTGATTTCCTTACTTTTCACTGTAACGGTGATATCCTGGGCATAAGATGAAATGGCCCTTTTGTGTAATTTCTCCCAACGCTCCTCCTCTTTGCCCGTCTCCAGAGCTCTAAGAGCCGGGACCGTAAGTCCAGCAGTAAGGAGAAGAAGGACATCCTGTCGTTTGACCAGATCAAGGAGCAGAGGGAGCGGGAGCGCCAGAGACAGCGAGAGAGGGAGATCAGAGAGGTGGAGCGGCGCAGACACACTGGGTAATGAACCCCACGACACTTTTAATTTGAGAATTTGAGCAGGTTTAAGCAGGCAGAGCAGGTGGTAGGTGCTGACATGCTAGTGCTCCTCGAGAGAGAGAGAGAGAGAGAGAGAGAGAGAGAGAGAGAGAGAGAGAGAGAGAGAGAGAGAGATTAACCTGTAGGCCTTGATTGGCCGATGTCCCACAGGTGTGCAGCCTCACCCAGAGTCTAGTCAGTCTGACTCAGACCAGGTGAGGCTGCTTAAACCAGCCACCAACAACACACACTCCACTGTATTATCTTGTGTGTTTATATTTAAGTATTTTTATTTAAATGTAGTTAGTCAAATTGATGAACTATGTAAGCTAACCTTTCTCTGTTTGTTACATTTAGTGAGCGTGATCGGGATGGTCGTACAGAACGCGAGCGCATCCGTCAGTTCCGAGAGAGGGAGGAGCGAGAGCACTTGATACGCAAGAGGAACTGGCTGGAGGTATGCTCCCTCTTATTGTCATTCATATTTTAATATCATAATAATATCCATATTTAAGCATATTTATTTTAAGATTGTCCAATCTATGTAACATCAATAAAACAATTACTTACTAATTTATGGCAATTGTATTTGTATTCATTTTTAACCACATCCCTGTATTCGATCTCTGTAAGAAGTAAAACGTGCATGTATAAAATCCGTACACGTCTGTATGAGTAATGTCATGTTGTGCTTCCCCAGGTGGAGAAGCAGCGTCTGGACGCTGACCGCATGGAGCGGCAGTTCCTGGAGCGGGAGCGGCAGCGCATCGAGTTTGAGCGTCGGCGGGAGCAGGAGAGGATCCAGCGGGAGCGGGACGAGCTGCGCAGGCAGCAGGAGCAGCTGCGCTTCGAGCAGGACCGCCGCTCCGTCAAGAGGCCCTACGACATGGAGGGCAGGTGAGCACAGCAGAGATCTTCTATTCCAGGAGAAATCCTGCAGTTTCAGGTGGTCTTCTTTTTGTTTAAATGCTCGCTAGTATTGTTTTATTTTATTTTTATTGTCACATTAGTACACAAAATGAACTTTAACAATTAATTAACAAAAGTAACAATTTTGTTTGTTTCTGTTATTTTAACCTAATTTTAACCATATTTTAACCTGGAGTACTGTACAGTGTTTACAAGATGGAGGTTGGTGGATTGGTGTCTTGTAGTTTATCAGAGCAAGACGTTTTATGCCTATTTGCTTTTTGGGAGGCGTTTATTGTCAAACACTATAGTTGGTTGTAGTGACTGAAAAAAAAAAAAGAATGGGTAACCTTTGCTAGGGAAAATGTAAATATAATGCAAGTAAAAATGTCTTGTGGTCTGACACGCAGGAAAGAGGAGTGGCCAGAGAAACGCATGAACATGGATGAGCGCTACAACCGTTCGGACGTCAATCGGCAAGAGCGCTACCAAGACATTGACCACCGTGACCGCAGCCGTTACCAGGACGACGGGATGATGGACAGGCGGGATAACTCGCGTGCCATTGGTGGAGATAGAGATGGCCAGGTGAGAGGGAAGTGCGCCTCATCTCTGTACAAAACAGAACCCAGTCATCGGAAATGTCTTGATGGCATTAGAGCTGTTAAGTGATCCACTGTAAGGGATTACTGTCATTACTGTCTCATTGCTGTCATGCTGTCATACAATAGCTATATTTGGCAATGGATTGTTATTTTGGGACATATAATACTAGCAATCGTCAACATTATTCCTCTGGCCTATGTCTCCGTACAGCACTTTACAGACCGGTCAGAGCGACACACCAGAGACGGGAGAGACAACTGGGGCGGGGGCTGCGACAAGCGCATGAACTCCAGGTTAGTAGCTGGCTTAGCACCAGAACCACCAAATACCAGTCTGGACCCGGTTATTCATCGTTCTCATTGGTTGTAGGGAGGGAGCCCGTGACTGGGACTCAGGTCGGAAGATGGACAATGAAAGAACATGGCAAAGTAAGAACTGTTAACTACTCAAGTCATCACTGCTGTTGCTAAGGTCAATATTATGTGCTACATAAACTTACTTGAAACTTAATAGGATTGTACTCGGGAAGGAAAGTAAAGAGCTACACAAATACTTGCATGTTACTCAGTGTGTGATGTATGACTGGTCCGCTGTGTGATGTATGTATGTATGACTGGTCCGCTGTGTGATGTATGTATGTATGACTGGTCCGGTGTGTGATGTATGTATGACTGGTCCGGTGTGTGATGTATGACTGACCCGGTGTGTGATATATGATCCGATGCAGATCGTGACGGTGCCATCCCAGGACAGTCTCACATGGCCCGGGGAGGAATGGCGAGGTAAGAAAGGATGGAATTCAAGAGAGATATTCGGTGCAGAAGAAAAGGCTGAATATTTAGAAAACAAAAGCACTTGTCCAAGATGTTTACAATATCTATCAACTCGCTTTTCTTAAG
>OMNO01069460.1:4177-15075 GCA_900303215.1 Trachyrincus scabrus | reverse complement strand
TGCTGCCGCTCTTCTCGAGGCTAGGATTGGCGTCTCCAAAGGCCTTATGAGCAGCAGAAGAGAGACACACGGGGGTGTCAGGCTATCAGACTAAACAAATCGACCGGCTAGCCCCAGCTCATCGGGGCCTCACAGCAGAAGCCCCGCTCCTCTCCGTCCGCCACCGAGAGCCGGAAGCACGGGTCTGGGAGGGGAACAGCAGGTAAACCACTTAAAACAGACGATGCCAGGCAGAGGTTAGTTGTAAACTGGGCTCTGACCCCATCACTTCAATGATTGACTTGAGATGGCCCTTAAGATCCCTGTATTGTCCGCGCTGTGGGGTTGGGTGGGGTATTATTTAAGGACAATCAGAATCATTTGATGTCTCCATGAAGTTAAAATGATATATATTCTGAAAGTACAAGATTTTACTGGAGTTCAGATGAATTGTTTTATTGATCAACAAAGAACCTTTCCATCTCAGGAATGTCATTTGGGTTCTGTACTGAAATTCCAGTTTATTTAAGGTATTTATTTCAGCTCATTTATCACCATCTGGAGTATGTTACTATAGTCATCAACAATGGGAAACACGGTAATTGCATCCAAAAAACTGACATTGTTTTTAAGCTGCTTCGTACACTATTCAAACTTCAGCGTTTCGTTTTCATTCATTCAAGTCGATAAAAGATATTCTTTCTGAAAACCTTCCAGAGGGTTTAGTCATCTACGGCGTGTGGTCGTGGGTGGAGATGTTCATTCTCATAACGGCAACAACAAGCTTGACTGGAAACTAACTTATTTTTCTTCTCTCTTAATGGACTTAACTTAAACGCATTATCTACGGTCCGGACTGCCTTACTCACCAGGCAGGTATGAATTCCTAAAAGCAAACAGAGTGGGAGCAGCGGACCGACCCAAACTGCCAAAGCTGCTGGTGAAGCAGACCCATTTACAATCCAGAGGGCTCCGGGTGCCAGCGTTTGACTGGCGGCTTGGACTCATTTTCCGAATGTTAGGCCATGAATCACTTGGCCTTTCGGCACAGAGAGGGACGTCTCCCGCTTTGGCTTTCAGGTCTCATAACTCGCCGGGCTCTGATTACAACCACATAAACCAAACCGCTCTAATGAACACAGAAAACTGAAACGGACTAATGAAAAAGGAATTGAACAATTTAAAAAGATAATTAATAATGCTATCGACCCATAAGTCTTTCTTCCCTGGGAGAGAGAGAGAGATAATCCATCCCCTGGTTTTAATGGCTGTTTAATGATTACTTAATTTCTCTTCTTTCCTCCATGTGACGTTTGGTTAATTCAATATCTTAGGAAAGTTAAAGCGAAGGACTGATTTCCTCAAAGTGAGTAACGGTCCAGCTAATCTTTGGTGTTAATGGTCTCTCACGACACTGAGGAAACACATTCACGTCTCCCATGATTAAGAGAAGGGCTCAAATATTAACCAAAGGATCTCCTTTTCAAACGCAGGACAGTGACAAAGAAAAAAGAGACCATGAACAAGAAATGGGCTGAAGAGAAGGATTCTTTAGTATTGTGCATTTCATTTCATGGTTGATTTTGAAGCTATGTGAACCTATATATTTTTCTGGTCCACCTTGGACCAGACTTAGCTCTTGCTCTCTTGCTCTCCAGTTTGTATTATTGAGTCCCATTAAGAACCACAATAACCAGTGATTTAGTAGATCGTAACGGAGTACTAATTCCATGAAAAATAATGTCTTTACTTGTGTAGAGTACGAAATGATTTGTATTAATTATTCATTAATTTAACTCGTTCCATCTAATGTTTATTGGGTAAATATTTTGTATTATTCTTGAGTATTTTCCTATTTTGAAAGGTTTTATATACATTTTGGAAAGCTTGGTTACTATAGAATCAATCCACAGCAGCATGAGTTAAACAGCTTAAAAACACAGCAAATACCATATAGGTGGCCATTTAAACAAAGTACACATGGAGCCATCCTGTGTGAAGCCAGAGCCTCTGAAAGCGTCCGAATGGATCAAGTTAGAGCAGGGAACCCTGCCAGGACTGGTGAGGTGGCCCCAAAACCACCAGAATTAAAACTAATTCCCAACGTGACGCCACGACAGCGAAGACAAATGGTGTTGGAAAATCGATTACAAGTGAAAAACAAAAAGGGGGTTTTACTAAAGAGCTTCATTAGAGCGGATCAACATTGTGTTGATCTGGTAGTCTGGTCGACGCTGTGGAGACAAGTGGCCCTGCGTATTTAAAAACAACAACATTAAGAACGCCAGCGACCCCACATCCGCCAGCCGTGACAGGGGATCCACGTGGGATTCAAACGGACACCCGCCGCCCGAACTGCCGATCTGCATTACGGCCGATCAAGACGTCGTTCTTTCCAGGAAGAGCAGTGAACGGAGAGACAGAATCTGGGGTTGCCATGGCTGCAGCCATTAAAACACTCGAAAAAATCCCCCCGCTATGTGTGGATTCAAGGCCGTGGCTGTAATGCGGAGTGGCATTAACGACACTGCAAGATGTGCTCTTGCTGCCACAGTCCATAATACTACAGATGGGTCTCCGCTGCATTTGGAACGGGCCGACGTTCTCCGCAAGACACGCGCCTGGAGAGAGGAGAGGCTGGGAGGCAGGCATCCCATCCCAAGTGCATTATGGGAAAGGTGATGCAGTCATCCGTTACCTTGCAAACTGTGGATTGAGAGAGATGGATTGAGAGAGATGGATAGAGAGAGATGGAGAGATTGGTTACCATGCAACTGTAACAGAGAAAGAGATAGAGTGAGACAGAGAGAGATGATGGAGTGAGACAGAGAGCAAGAGAGATGGATAGAGAGAGAATGAGAGAGATGGATTGAGACAGAGCGAGAGAGATGATGGAGTGAGACAGAGAGAGAGTGAGAGAGGGACAGCAGGTCAGACGGGCCAGACAGAAGCATGCTTCTCCAAAACCACATAGTAAAAGAGGCCCTGGAAGGCCCTTAGAAAGTTCAGACTGAGGGAGGCTGGGCTGGGATTATTAAAATGGACCCTCGGCCAATGAACTAAAGCAGCATATTGTTCCTCGCTTAAATGAGGTCTGAAAGGCCCCTAAAGTGCAGAACACTGGAACTGTAATGAATGACCATACCATCCCAGCCATTCGCTCTCTGTCTGTCTATCTCTCTCAGCCTCTTTCTATCCCTCACCTCTGTCTCCACCATCTTTCTCTCCATTCTATCCCTATCTCTCCATCTCTCTCTACCTATCCCCATCTCTCTCTCTCTCTCTCGCTCTGTCTCCCTCTCCCCGTCTCCTATCTCTCTCTCTCTCAATCCCCCTCTCTCTCTTCATCCCTCTCACTCAGTCTCTATTCTATCCCAGTCTCTCCCTTACTCAGTCGTTCCCTCTCTCTCCCCCTTAGTCTCTCACTCGGTCGCTCCCTCTCTCTCCCCCTCAGTCTCTCACTCAGTCGCTCCCTCTCTCCCCCTCAGTCTCTCTCTGTGTTTGGCTTTGAGTCCTGCAGTCAGTAAATCAGTCCAGCGGCTCCAACGAGACAGCTCATTTGAAGTATTTGTGTCTCTGGGTTTATTAGTCTGTAAATGTCCCCCTAACCATCTAGCCCGAGCAGCACTTTTCTTAACTAGGGACTCCGCTGTTGAGCAGTTTATAGAAAAGCATTTCAGTTCACAGTTGGGTTTACTGCTGGCTCCGTGCCCCTGGTGTGAGAACAACAAGCATCTCTCTTTAAAGCGTCTGCTCGTTACAAGAATGTTTCTGGGCCACGGAAAAACAAACAGAGGGCGAGAAGACGCTTTCCTCAGAGTCGGCTCCAGACCAGCGTCGTCACATCGATTAAACTGAAGGATTGATGACCCAACGACGGATTGACTGCCACAACTGCCCAGGTCAAACTCAGTCCATTTTCAATTGTATTTATTTTTGATGATGCATCCATTGTTATTGTATTTGAATGATACTATGGCACAGGGATGTTTCAGAGCTGACTGTTTAAATGAGAACATGCACACACAAACGATAGAATAGCATCAACATCCACGCTAGCTACAGAATATACCCAAAGGTCAGGGTTCAAGGTGCCACTGACGTTTTAATTTGGTGGCACCCTAACAAATGTGGTTGCATCGCTTTGTTCGCCGCTGTGTCGCAGTATTGGCGTGTCCTTCATCACATACCATCCATCTGTGTACATTCATGGAGACCTACTGCAGGATTCCAAAATTAAACCAGACCAGACCAGCTGGGCCGAATGGACAGATGACCGTTCAGTAAATACAATGTTCATCCTTGTTTGGCATCATTGAATATGGAAGACAATCATAAGCAATAACTACCTGAAGCTTGAGCTAGCTTGCTAGCCTAGCGTTTATACACATCGTTTATAGCTTCCGTGTCTTGTAGCATAACATGGGCTCCGATCAGATCAGAATATATTGTGTCATAATGGATCAACGTCATATTAGATCATATTAGGTTTGTCAATAATATCAATAATTTTGCTTCCTGATTGTCATTACCGCGTTGCCATCCCCAGTGGCTAATGATGACGAGCTAGATGCAGGTTATTGTGGGTACAAGGGGAGGGGCTAGGCAGAGGGCATCGGCTTGTTTTGCCCGCATGCGTTGTCCGGTCAGTGAGAACCAAGTTTCCTTTGGCCATATACCAAGGTTTTAAGAGCAATTTGAGGCCGCAGACTAAATAAAATGATTCAAATCTTACCCGTTACTGTTACTATATTCATGATCATCTCTCAATAAACTCTTGGTATGGGCCATGATATAACTGGCATACCGTACCGTTATTACACAACTGTTAGATCACATTAGTGTAAACTGAGGCTTGAGCTTACCATGCAATTAATGTCTTTCAAAAGAAGTTCAAGGAAAATGATACACTTAATGATTTATAAGTTCAATTATTAAAAGACTGAAAACAAAGACAATATTAAATATTGCACTGCTGCTGTCAGGGACGCTGGTGAAGGTGTACCGCAAGCCCATATAACATTTAATCAGTAGGGTAATAGCAATTGTAGATATCAACAATTGATTAGAATTCCAAGCCAACATATCCATAATGTAATTTGGACTAGTAGCAATTCTACTTAAAGATATCTACAATTCATGTATCACTAGTCAAAATGTTAATTATTGATTGAATTCATTTCTTACTAGTGGAAATATCTGTAGATATCATTGTAGATATCTCTAACTTAATTACAACTAGTCAACTTTTACCATTGACTTCTATTCAAACTCAATTAGAGATATCTATAATTACATTTTGACGTGTTATTATTCCAAGACGACCTATCCGTAATGTCATTTTTACTAGTTGCAATTCTAATTAATGAGATCTACAACTTGATTCTCACTCAAAACGCAAATTGTTGATATCAACAATTCAATTCTTACTAGTGGCAATGTTCATTGTAGATATCTACAATTGTTCTTACATTACAGATATACATGGAATTCTAGATTAAAAAGGACAACGAGGCACACTTGATGAGGTTATGAATAACGTGGATTGGCAAAAAGTTATCAATTTTGATTCAAAAACAACTATGAGCCAGAGAGTAGAGTGCATTTAAATGAAATGTTACAAATCACATTTTATCATTTTATAAAGATCCAAACCTATTTGGTGCTACACTCTCATTTGAGAGTGGAAGGGTCATAAATGTTTAAATGCTTCATTCACATTCAGGAGAGACTAAATAATTCCTCCACAATAAAAGCTCATTTTACTGGAGGCCATTCTATTTGGCCCTGGTCTGGTTCACTCGCAATAGAGACACATGCAGTACTAGGTACACATATAGTACTGTACACACGTAGTACTGGGTAAACACAGTACTGGGAGCTCACATAGTACAGGGAACATATAGTACTGGAAATGCATGTAGTACTGGGTATGTACATAGTACTAGGTACACACATAGTACTGGGTACACACATAGTATTGGGAACACAACACACATAGTACTGGGTACACACATAGTATTGGGAACACAACACACATAGTACTGGGTACACACATAGTATTGGGAACACAACACACATAGTACTGGGTAAATGTCAGTTGTTTTGGTCTCATTCTCCTATCCTATTTCCATGAAGCTTATTGCTATCAGTTAGCTTAATCCAAACAATCACAGACAGCAAAATCGCGCTCCAAGAAAAAGCGCTTGAGGGCCGCCACAGAAAATGACTCCATTTATCATTCCTGCATAAACACGTTAGCATCGCATGCATTTCTAGCACTCAGACTTTCCCTGCGATGACTAGTACAACCACGATGCGTATTCATGCCTCTACTGTAGAATACTGTGCTGCTGTGCGTTTATGGCTTCTACAGCTGTGGTTAAGCCAAGAGATTTCTCCCTAGCCAGGCCCGGGTCTGATGACATAATCTGAGACTTGTTTCAAATGGTATTCCTAGGAGATGGACCCGGGGTGATAGGAGATGGACCCGGGGTGATAGGAGATGGACCCGAGGTGATAAGAGATGGACCCGGGGTGATGATTCACTGTGATCGCACGCAGCATCAGTCAGTAATCAAGCCCCAAACGACCTCACAATTACCAAGGCCGGTTCCCGGGTTCGATATGCAAAGGCAGAAATTGTAAAGAAACGCCCTGCGAAGCGGTCACCCCGGCGAGGGGTGGCAGGGCAAGCACGCCCCCTTTTGGCCGAACGGGGAAAAGACACCCAAGCTTCCAGTTGACAGATGACAGCTTGAATCTGACAAAAGCAGGAAAAAGATTGAAGTGGAGATTGCGCGGCTACTCAATATCCAGAAATGAAAGGCTGCTGCTCCCCGCTCCATGTTTGTCCGTTCATGGCTGCTTGGTTCCAGGGCTGCTTGGCTGACTGCAGGTCTGGCCTGCTGATTACACTGATAGATATGGAGGAATCCAGTGTCGGCTGCCAGGAACCACAAATGGAAAAGAAGAGGACCCTGGGTCTAGCGGTAAAGCGCGGTAAATCTCTCTCTCTCTCTCTCTCTCTCTCTCTCTCTCTCTCTCGGCTGTGGGCTGCTCAGAAGAAAACACAATTATTTTTAATGAATGCAAAGAAACACCAAGGAAAACAAATAGCTGCCATTAAGTTAGCGCCAGAGCGTCTTCAGTGTGTAGCTACGCGTGCTCACGCTCCTCTCTTATGCAATCCAATGCTAGCACAAGCAGGCAGCAGAAAAAAACAGGACTTAATTAGAGCGTATTTCTCTTTTTGGCAGGAGCTGGCTGTATCACCTCTTTGATTAAACTGCTTTAGCTGCTTTCCCCTGGAGAAGTCCCATCTCTGAGAGTTTCATGCAGGAAACTTAAGAAGGTAAAGATAAGGACAGCTTCATTTCCCATATGGGATTAATAAAGTACGTCTCAATGTCTCAATACATTTTGTGTTTGTTTGTTTTAATTCACATCAACGTCATTATGTATATAATACATGTAACACACACACACACACACACACACTTTGATGGGGTTTTTGAAGTGTTTTGAAGAATGTTTTTGCAGGGTGATTCATGGATTAAAGTAGTACTATAATATTAATAAAATGAGGATTGATCCTTCTTACTCATCTTTGTTTTTCTTATCTGAACTTTTAAACCCCACTGATGCTAATTGTGTTGAAGAGCTCTATAAAATACATTTGACGTGACTTGCTAAAGTCTTGACACATCCTAGAAAGAAGCTAGAAATAGCCCGGGTCGCCGACAGAGGGCCCGGGGTGATTCCTGAGCCCCAGGCCCAGGGAGAGACTGAGAGAATATAATATACTTTCGTTAGCTTGGAGCACTGTGAAACACTCTAGGGGCCCCCAGCATATTCACTCAAAAAACAACTGGTGTGACCCACTTTTAAAACAGAGAAGAGGGAAGATCACATTGGAAGTAGCATTGTTGCTGCTAAAATTGCCTATTGAGCTGATTTTACTTACTTAGCTTATACTTACTTTTTTATGGTAAAGGGACGAAGGAAGGTTTTTTTAAATGGTCACAAGTTATTTTTAAACTTGTGACCATTAGGATAAACCTTCCTCAGTGGAAATCCAAAGGTACAGCGAAACGTGGGCCCCCCCCCCATAATAACAAGCACATAAGCTGCACAACTACACAACTTCCGTTCAAACTTTGGAGAACAGGACAGAATGAGCAGAAGATATATCAAAAAGATGACTGATGTCTACTCATTTCTTGTTGAAAAATGTGCATGTCGCTTTGGATAGAAGCATCTGCTAAATGACTAGATAGAACTTGTTAGACTGTTTAAAGTGAGCAATGCCAGAATGAATTAGACCCGGTTATAGGAAAACAGACTCCAGCTGAAGGCATAACAGCGCAAAGAAAAACAGATATTCACATTTAAAAAAAAAAAAATCTATAAAAAGAGAGAGCAGGAGGATTGAAAATGTTGGCATCTCCAATTGTAATCTATTAAAACTCACTATTACAACTCACTATTACGAAACAAAAGAATAACAACACACACACACACACACACACACACACACAGTTGAGAAATAGGTTTGCAGGCAAACTGGCAGACAGAGAGGCACCTGGGAAATCTGAGCAGTCGTTTAGAGGAGGCTGAGTTCCTATATCACTTTCTTAAGTTAATTAGCCCCGCGCATTAGGCCGACCAATCACAAGGAGAGGCCTCGCTCTAAAGAACAACGGCCAGCCAAGAAATATATTTTCCTTCGTTTCGTGAGCGACTGGCAGTGGAAAAGAGAGGCGAGTATTCACCCAACGCATTCCTGCAATAAAGTGTAAAAAAAGGCAGATTTTAATCGTTACTTCTACTACTATTCCCAAATAAATGGATATGTATTTAGACATGTTTTGATTCCACTTTTATTAATTTATATAGTCCATATTTTCTTTTTAGGCAAGGCCAACCAGGTATTTATATGAATTCACTTGATTAATTTATTACCAAATAGAGCAAATAGCAATGAGCAGACAAATTAATTGGTCATATAAGCTGCATGTTTGAAAATGTATATATTCCTTCATCATAATAATACATCAGTTCTAGCTTTATAGCTTTATAGCTGCCTGCTCTGCAATGATCCTTTCATGGTTCAAGACACAGTGAGAAAAACACGACTTTCACCACCAGAGGGGGTAAGAGGACTGCCTTTCACGCTCGACTCTGCTACCTAGTAGGCCTACATGGATGTGTAATAGTCGAGTGGTTTTAATTGATCGGCGTTGACTTCGGGTTAAAAGAATAAAGCTTGAATGGCCAGAATTCAACTACTTTAACAGATGCAGTTCCAGGTAAAACTAGATCGTAAAAAAAGACACATGAGAAGACTTGAAGATGAAAATCACCACTGCCCGTCATTAAAAAAAAGACTGAACTTGTTTCATGGTGACTTTATTCTATATATTTTAAATAAGGCATCAACTAACGATAACATAATTAGACCAGAGGGAGAATAGAGGGTGATAGCATAGCCCACATGAGAGATAAGCAGAGCCAGAGTTTCCTTCTCAATCTTCGAGTGGTGACGTTGATGTTTGTCAAACTTCCGGGAGAAGTAACTCACAGGATGGTCAACTCCCTGGCCAACGTCCTGAAGCAACACTGCACTGGCCCCAACATCACTGGTGTAGTGGCCATATGCCATGTCCTATGAATGTGTTTTGTATTGCGCAATAGTGTCGGGGTTTACGGTTGTCACGCATGTCACGTGGGTGTAGGTGAAGGTAGTGAATGAATGAATATATTCACCTGTGCACCGGTATGGCGGCATGGAGAGGGGGTGAGTAGGGAGAAGGTATTTTTTTGTTGATTGCACGCACGCACGCACTTTGAGATCATTGCTTTGCCTGGCTTGGCTTGCTTTGTTTTAATGTGTTTGGATTCAGATATCCGAAAGAAAAGGACTGCTTTGGAAATAAACGATGGACGTATACTTGGAAACTGGACTTTATTGTTTGTAGCAAGTCAACAATGCAATGCTCCCTCACTTAGCCTCTCGGTGACATTTTTAGTTGGTTCGTAGTCACCATCAGTGGCGATGCGTCATTAGGGGCAGGTGGGGCAGAGCCCCACCTGCTGGCGTCTGGAAAATGCTGATTCAAGTGGATCAGTTTTGGATAAATATCTGCTAGTATTTAGTTTGAATACATCAATAAAAACTTCACTGATTGCATATGTGGTGTATCGCTATTTCAATTGTTGTGGTCGTTTGCTTCAAATAATGTTTTCTAACAAGGTTTTGCAATGCACTGTGAAGCGGTGGGGCCAGCCCTACGCTCTCACAGTAAAGCGGTGGGGCTAGCCCCACGCTCTCAAGAGAAAACACTGTGTGTGGGAAAAATAAGAGTACGCATGCGCGAAGTCTTGGCTACCAATGTGGACGACACAAATTTGACGCACAGTGGGGCAGATGCCGTACCCCTCTCCGCTTTGATTGGCTGTTTTGCATGAAAACTTTCACGGTCACGTCAGTGAGTTTACTGCGAGGTTAAGGTTACAGTAACGTTAGCATAGACATGGCCACCTGCGAGTTAGCATGAACGAAGTAGATTATCTTCTTGATCACAATTTGAAAGCCTGCGTTATGAAGAAAAACTTGAAATTAAACGCCTCGGTGCTCATCAGCCACGGGATGTAATTATAACCCAAGCCGCCGGTAAAATAATCGCGGATTTAACGTTGAGTGGTTTACCAAGAAAAGTTGGCTAACTGTCAGCTTGGCAAAACGGGCGCTTTACGAACCCTTTCGCCTCCTTTTTCTTCAAATGAGCCTCAGCGTTGGTGAGTGAAAGTTTTTTTTCTCCATCATCTTGCTGTTTGAATATGGTGTGCATTCGTAATGTTTTATCAGGTCACTTTTCTGATGGGAGTCTTGATCGTGTGATTTTTGTCTTGGATGA
>OMNO01069418.1:0-13629 GCA_900303215.1 Trachyrincus scabrus | reverse complement strand
GCGCAAACTAATTAAAATAGGACACTAAAACAGAAACTAAGACAGACAGTAAAATAGGATCTGTCTCAGCAGGTCTCTGCTTGTTCAGGGTGAGTTGAGTCGTTGGTCTGCTAGCCTTCAATGCTCAACTCCATAGGAAAACATTGGCAACGCCGACACTGGGTGTGTGTGTGTGTGTGTGTGTGTGTGTGTGTGTGTGTGTGTGTTCAGGGTGAGTTGAGTCGTTGGATCAGAGTGGCTGCAGTCAGTGAAACGGTTTTAATAATTATACAGACGTAGCATGCAACACGTGTGTTTAGAAGCCAGTAAATCTAGTTGTGTTTGGCCTTAGGCTCAGTATGCACACTCAGCACAATCTCACACTCACACTCACGGTACAGTGACACACACACAGCTAAGATGAACAGTAACACCAGCTAGGAGATCTGACAAGAAGCTGTAGCTCCCCCTAATGTGCACATTATATACTACAACCCTAGTGGACACAATACAAACTACACCCTACTGGACAAAATACAAACTACACCCGACTGGACACGGTACAAAGTACACCCTACTGGACACGGTACAAACTGCACCCCTACTGGACACAGTACAAACTACACCCCTACTGGACAAAATACAAACTACACCCTACTGGACACAGTACAAACTACACCCCTACTGGACACAATACAAACTACACCCTACTGGACACAGTACAAACTACACCCCTACTGGACACGGTACAAACTACACCCTACTGGACACAGTACAAACTACACCCCTACTGGACACAATACAACCTACACCCTACTGGACACAGTACAAACTACACCCCTATTGCACACAATACAAACTACACCCTACTGGACACGGTACAAACTGCACCCCTACTATATGATGCAGTTCCGGGAAATAGTTTGACTAACTTACTCCTGTCCCGACCATTACTTCATTTATTTCTTCTGTTAACGTTTCCATTTATTTTTGCATCTATATTTCTACTATTTTGTGTATATAAACCTAGTTTCTGTATATTTTGTGTAGTTTTATCGTTTTCAATTTGCATCTTTTATATTCTATTAATGTAGACAGACTCATGCCAGACAAAAAATATTCTTAGTTTACTTTTTATTGGGGAGGGGGGGGGAAATATATTTAAAATGCAACAAAAATATGAACCAACTTTGACAAACAAGCAAAACACAAAAAAACAACAAGCAGATGTTGAGTGCATTTCATAATATCATCATGGAAAACAACCATCAGATCGCCACGGTAACCACCAGATCGTCATGGTAACCACCAGGAGTCGTGGCGACCGTCGGGAGTCATGGCGACCAGCAGGTCCAGCAGCCGAGACAGGACGGAGACGGAGGAGTGTCCGGACGAGTTGAGCAGCAGATGGAACAACTTCCTCCACGCCGACTTCCTGCCAAACCTGGAGGAACAGGAAGTGGACATAATACACTACATGTATAATATGATACATAGCACACTACATATACAACACATAATATATTATACAACACATAATATATTATATGTATAAATACATAATATCACACAGAATAGGCCTTAGAAAATCCAAGGTCATCCAAGGTGTGTGTGTGTGTGTGTGTGTGTGTGTGTGTGTGTGTGTACCTTCCCAGCTGCTCCACCATCCAGCCGTCTTCCTCCTCCACCACGATCATCTTCTTCTCGGTCAGCAGGAGATGAACCACCTCGGCCAGACACACCAGGTCCACCTGGCAGGAGAACACACACACACACACACACAGTCAGTTACATACACACACACACAGTCAGTAACACACACAGACACGTCTAGGTTTCTAGCCCGACCTGGTAGGGGGAGTCGGTGGTCTTCAGCACCCCCTGCTGGATGTATCCGAGGGCGGCAGGGACCCCGGAGGCGGAGGTCAGGTCTGTCTGGAGCTCCAGGTCCAGGGAGGACAGCAGATCCACACACAGCAGGGAGTCCCCGGAGTCCCTGGGAAACAAAACGACCGGGTCACCCCAACGACGCACTGAACCAATGCTCCGTCAGCGTTGGCTGTTAGCCAACTGAAGTGTTTCAGAAATGAAATGATGACGTCAACTAAATGTCCATGTCGTAATGACAGCCAATAATTTAGCCCCGGGGCGCGTTTAATACTGGGTTTCGGTACCCATCCTTAGTGAGGAGGAGTTACCCGTGGGTGAGGAGGAGGAGTAGGGAGGAGGAAGGAGTGCGGAGGAGGTACCCGTGGGTGAGGAGGAGGAGTGAGGAGGAGTTACCCGTGGGTGAGGAGGAGTGAGGAGCAGTGAGGAGGAGTTACCCGTGGGTGAGGAGCAGTGAGTCCGTGTCCAGAGCTCCCAGGAGGAGAGAGGAGGAGTGGAAGGTTCTCATCATGAGGAGCAGACTGGAAACCACGCTGGCCACGCCCCCCTCCTGACTCAGCCCCGCCCACTCCTACACCGGGTCAGAGGTCAGATGAAGAACTTGCATTACGTGGAACAATGAATCAACAATAAAGCAAATCATGGCAGCAGTTATATTAGTAACCTATGACAGGATTATGTATTAGTATAATTATAAGTATACCGGGCCTTGAGAGGGAGAGGAACTCACAGTTAATCTCTGGTGTTGGGGGAGCGTATAGAGGGTGACACAGGCGTCCAGGAACAGGAAGCAGCGTGCGTGAGGCAGGGGGGCGGAGTTCGGGGACAGCCTCCTCCTCAGCTGGGACACCATGTAGAAATCCCACGGCAACAAGCTCCTCTCCACCTGGACAGGAAGCAGGATGTCAATATGTCTATCAACCGTACACCTGCCTGTCTGTCTACCTACCTACCTACCTGTCTGTCTACCTACCTGTCTGTCTGTCTGTCTGTCTGTCTGTCTGTCTGTCTGTCTGTCTATCTACCTGTCTGTCTGTCTGTCTGTCTGTCAACTATACACCTAGCTGTCTCTCTACCTACCTGTCAATCCATCGACCTAACTACCCACCTATCCAGCCACCCACCTACACACCCACCTGCCCTTCTATCCCTCTCCCTCCCAGAGCAGCATGGTGGTTCCAGTACCTTCAGCACCACGTGGTTCCCCTGGATATGGCCCGAGAACACAGAGAACCGCTCCTCCTGCTGGACCTTGGTGTGGAGGAAGACCACCTCGCTGCCTGGACACACCACACACGCTGGGGTTAGAGACCCTGCTGGGTCTTTTTTTTAACTTGGTAGCACAGGTCATGTCGCTAGGGGTAACAGGTGTGTCGCTAGGGGTAACATGTATGTCGCTAGGGGTTACAGGTGTGTCGCTAGGGGTAACATGTATGTCGCTAGGGGTAACAGGTGTGTTGCTAGGGGTTACAGGTGTGTCGCTAGGGGTTACAGGTGTGTCGCTAGGGGTTACAGGTGTGTAGCTAGGGGTAACATGTATGTCGCTAAAGGTAACAGGTGTGTCGCTAGGGGTTACAGGTGTGTCGCTAGGGGTTACAGGCGTGTAGCTAGGGGTTACAGGTGTGTCGCTAGGGGATAAGGAGCTCACCGAGGGAGAGCTGGGTGTCTTGGTCCACGTGGGGGAGGGGAGTCCCCACGGTGTGGTAGCCTGGAAAGGAGCTGACCTCCGCCTGGTCCAGGAGACGCTTCCTCGTCTCACCGCTACAGGGGTCCCTCAGCAGGGGGCCCTCATCTGGAATCAACACAGTCCCCAGGATCACACAGGAGCCCCAGGTGTGTGTACTAGTATAATTTACCAGTGGGTGTACTAGTACTAGCATCAGTAACCAGTGTGTACCAGTCTCGGGGGTGTGGGGGACGTTGGTGGACGTGCTCCCCACGGAGGAGTGAATTGCGTGGGCCAGGCAGCTGAAGGCCTCCAGGCTGGCCTCCTGGATGGGACTCAGCTTGTTCCCCTCGTGCTGGGGGGGGCAGGGGTCAGCACCCTGCTCCTGAGACACCACCCCCTGGTGGTCTGCACACGCATTGCATTTTACACACAGACACACAGACACACACACACAGACAGACAGACAGACAGGCAGACAGGCAGACACAGACACACAGACACACACACACACACGACAATACAATACAATACAATATCTCTGCACTATTGATCAAATCAGATGGGATGGGGGTTTTGTCAGAACGACCGTCTAAAAGTCTTTCTAGTGATAACAACTCTGCTTTACTGGCCAGAGGAGGAGGAGGAGGAGGAGGAGGAGGAGGAGGTACCAGGTCCAGAGGAGGCCGCTCTTCTGACGCAGGGTGTGGACACCAGGTGGGCGAAGCCGGCGAAGTCCCGCGTGTTGTCGGGGACGGCACACAGTGTCTTGTTCTGGAGCCCGCCCACCACCGCCTCGGTCAGAGACAAGCGACTCGCTTCAGCGCCCTAGAGAGGACAAGAAGAGTACCTGGTCACACTACAGCTACAGACACTCATCTAGTCATAATACAGCTACAGTCATACCATAGTATCACCATAAGGATTTAGCTAGTCACGCTGCAGTAGCACCCTAGTTATTTAGCTAGAGTCGTACTACAGTAATACCAGTTATTTAGCTAGAGTTGTACTACAGTAATACCAGTTATTTAGCTAGTCGTACTACAGTAATACCAGTTATTTAGCTACAGTTGCACTACAGTAATATCAGTTATTTTTAGCTACAGTCGTACCACAGTAATACCAGTTATTTAGCTCCAGTCGTACTAGTTATTCAGCTACATTCATACCACGGTAATGCTAGTGATTTATGTAGCTCCAGTCATACTACAGTCGTACTAGTTATTCAGCTACAGTCATACCACGGTAATGCTAGTGATTTATTTAGCTACAGTCATAATAGTTTTGCAGCTAGTCATAGTACAGTCATACTAGTTATGCAGCTACAGTCACACTAATGCTAGTGATTTAGCTGGACATATAGCTGGGCTTCCTGTGTTCGAAGACGCTGACGGGATCGGAGGGGAACAACAGTTTAGCATCTAAAGATCCGCTTCCAATGAAGCAAAACTGTTCATGAAGCAACAAACCTTGGCAGTGTGAGAGTTTCCAGATGCCGCGGCACCGCCTGTCAGAGAGCAGCACACAGAGCATTAAGCCAGACGGCTAGCACGATGCGCGTCACGTGTCCACGTTGAAGTCATGTCATTTCAAAGGGCCCCTATTTCACCACTAGCCAGCGGACTGTAGCAACTGGTGGGCCGGTCTACTATCCTTCATACGCGGACACTCCCACATTTGTGATGTCAGAAACGAGTAGATTTTTTTAAAATGGCTTGCAATGGCTAAATCAACCGTGAAACAGGGGCCCGTAAAAGACCAGCCCTGTCTGTTCAGAGAACTCACCGGGACAGGGAAACTGGATTTTTAAACTCGGCCCCTTCTCACCCGGACGCAGGAAGACATCGTTGAACAGCGGGCTGGGTCTGCCGGCCCTGCAAAGAAAACATGATGGAGACGGTCTGTTTTGCTAAGGAGGATGGTCTGGTTGTCAAGGTGACGTTGAGGGGGGTCTGGTTACTAAGGACATTGTCTGGTTACTAAGGAGATGGTCTGGTTGCAAAGGAGACGGTCTGGTTGCTAAGCAGATGGTCTGGTTGCCAAGGAAAGGGTCTGGCTGCTAAGGAGATAGTCTGGTTGCTATGGAGATGGTCCGGTTAGGGAAGGAATTGGGACACAGTTTCGATACTTCTATCTGGGGGGAGTGTTCCTTACCCATCAGGCATTGCAGAGGCGGAGCCAGACGAGGGGTCGGAGAAGATGTGGAACGGCTCGGCCAATGGACGGTTACTGATGTCATCGGTCTCGCCTCCAGTCCCGCCCTTATCCACCTGGACGCGAAAAACCAGGAAGTAAAACAAAAGGTGTTCAGAGTTCTCATCAATGATCATTCAAGACTACACAGACCCTAGCGTGAAGGTAGAGCTGGGTGGTGTACGTACCTGGTCCAGGGGTGCAGGCTGGGACCTCCGTAACTGTAGCAGTCTCTGCTTCTCCTCCAGCTCCTGTTTGAGTTTCTCTTCAAGGTCTTCTATCTGTCGGATCTTCTCTGGAGGAACCAAACCACATCCATTGCCACAGTACTACTACTACTACTACTACTACTACAGTAGAACTACAGTACTACCTACCTCGCGCATTACTACTAAAGTACTTCTAATCTGTAGTTATGGATGTACAATATGTAGTCAAAGGGATGGGACGGTACCATTATCTGCCATTTCTTTCTTGTATTAACGCCATGAAACTAATATTATATCCAAATATATTTTGGCAATCCCTGAGGCAGTGAACTGATGATCAAAGTGCAAAATGAAATATTAATAAGTAATAATAAAACTGTTTGGGCTACAGAGAACAACTACTCGTATAACAGAAAAAAATGCAAATGAAGTATCAAGTTCACGATAAAAATAATACAGTACTACTGTATTGTAAAGTACATGTAAACTAGACACTTGGGTTATAGCGTTGACACTACAGTTAACAAAACCATGGTTGCGCCATCTGCTGTACAAACAGCGTATTATTGTGGTACAATAAGTAGTACTACCACGTGTATTACCATTAACCGCCTGCCGTTGGCCCAGGGCGTAGCGTTGGGCACGGAGTTCCTCGAAGCAGAACTCCTCGATCCCATTGGTCAGCTGGTCCTTGCAGTACATGCTGCGCTCTTTACACTTGTTTATACCCGCACCGCCCTCTTCGCTAGCCACGCCTCCTTCTTCACTAGCCACGCCCCCTTCAGAGGACGCCAGTTGGGCGGGCCCCAGCTCCTCTTTAGGGTCTCTGCAAGTCACGTTTCCATGGCGACACCATAGATCAGTTCGCAAACTCTTTTGACCCCATTTAGTAGTAATAGTTTTCCATTCGTGTGGCTAAAAATGAGCGAATGAGTAAAGACCTTTTAAATGACTCGTTTTAATAAAACTAATTCAGCAAACAAACAACTATATACTATACAACTACGATAGCGAATAAGTCCGAAATCTCCCACGAGCCCATCTGCATATCAGGTTGGGAAACGCTGCCCTAGATCTACGGATACAGACCTGCCCTAGATGTACGACCTGAACCTAGATCTACGGATACAGACCTGCCCTAGATGTACAGATACAGACCTGCCCTAGATGTACAGATACAGCCTTTGAAACGTAAAGTTACAGCAGGTTTCGCTAGTGGTTGCTTATCTGTGCTAGCGCGTTCCGTCTCTCTCAGAGCCAGGTGGGGTCCATTACGGCTTACTAAACAGAGCTTGTGATCCAACAGATGTAAGAACTCACCCGGTCAGGCTCCTGGTGGTGGTGTGGGGGCCCTCTGCGGCCCACAGGGGGAGGCTCTGGCCCCGCGGAACCACAATGGGCAGCTGGAGGTTCAACCCCACAGAACAGCCTGAAGGGAAATAAAACACAGGGCACCCATTCAACTGAACTCTCCTCGGCTCTCTGTCTGTAATGTTTTGATGTGACTTTTTATTGATATATTGTTTCATTTTTTACTGCTGTATTTTGTCTTTTTATACATGATATAAAACGACGAGTACTCAGAAAAGCACTATATAAGACTCACTACTACCCCCAGTGGCCATGGGAGGTTATAGCACATGTGGGTGATTTGATTAACTCACTCACTCAACTCACTGTTCGCTGCTAACAGCATGGGACCGCAGCGCTACATTAGCATCTAGTACCTGCGCTCTCGGCTAGCCTCTTCCTGCCGCGCGGCCGCAGGTCCACCTGGCTGGTTCTGGGCGGGGAGCTGACATCCGCGGTTACACCTGCACCAGACACTCTCACCTGGACACACCTGGGAAGGTGAGAACATCGTCATGACAACCGTAATACACCCCACACACCTAAACGATGTCAGAGCAGGAATGCAGTAAGGAGTTAGCCCTGGCTAACTGAAAAGAAGTCACATTCTTTTCGGCCGACACCGAAGAAGTTATTTGCGGACAACCTTGTTTTATACTTTCAGTTTGATCACTGAGCGTTCCATTAGACAAATGGGGTCTCCAAGGAGACAGGAAATCAGAATGATAAAAACATTAAACCAATAAAACAAAATAAATCACGCCTTCCTTGATTTTCTGACCAATCACACACACAATGTTCGCATTGCCGTCTTCTTCTGAGATTTCAGCAAGTTACAAAATCTTGGAGATGCGAGAAATGGCAAAGAAGAAGTGCGGTGAGGTATGCGTTTGTTCTCTTTTCAGAGTGTGAAAGCCCTTGGAGTGCAGCCAGCCTACCGGAGGTACTGCTGGATGGTCCCCAGGGGCTGGGCGTTACAGCTCAGGCCCTCCTGCAGGACCTTCTCCGCCTGCTGGAGCTCTCCCTGGCTCTCCAGGTGCTGGGCCCAGGCCACGTAGAGGGCAGCGTGGCTCCGGCCCACCTCCTGGGCCTCCATGTAGCGGAACGTGTCCGCTGGCACAGAGCTGTTCTGGGCCTGCAACACAAATCCAGCCCCAGGCCCAGAGGCCGTTAGCAACCACCATGGAGGTCATCTGACAGCAACCTGTCGGTATTGAGTTTGACCAATGCAGAGAATTATTCTTTGTGTAACTTTGTTTTTTCGTTTGCATCCGTCAGCTATGATTTGATCTTTGTCTACTCAGCAAGAATTTCCATCCTAGCCATCCCTTCCGACAGCATCAGTCGTTCTTTTGCTTTCGATTGTTGTAAAGGGTACCTATGTGGTGATGGTGGCAAAATAGTGTCCCTTTAACCTCATCAACTGTAGTCTATATCTGGGCCCGTGCATGTTGAACCACATCACCAGCCAAGATGCAGAAACAACGTCAGGGTTTCATGCTACCCTGACTGAGGCGAGGGAGCTAGTGCTCACCAGTTTGATCCACAGGCTGATGTAGCGCGGGTCGTTGAAGTAGTTCTTGTTAGCGAACTGCATCACTGCCCTCTCCAGCAGGGGCTGCAGTCCATCGTCCCTCTGGCCGTCTGGGGACACCTGGAGACTCCACGTCACGTACCTGCACAACACAATATTGTGTTATAGATTTCCGCTGAATCTACAAAACATATCTACCGTGTATACACAATACACATTACCTTCATCATCTTACAAAAAATAATAATGATAAAAACAGTAACTAATGTTTTAAGTAACTAGTAACGAATGAGTCGTGACTAGTTTTGTGCCGTTCACCGGCTGGTTCAGAGTTAATCAGGAACGACTCATGAAGAAAGTGGTCAGTATGATCGATTCACAGATACTGAACTCATCATTACCTAATGATTAATTAATATAGGATGTCCCAGTCTGTGCTCTAGTAACTCATCAGTATCTATTATATAGTCCTCCATTAGCAATCAATAGGGAAGTACTTATTAACGATTCATCAATTATCAAGTTGTTCCTGATTCGTTCCTCACTTGTTTCTTAATTAACTAATCATTAGCTACTATCATTAGCTACTATACAATTTAATTAGGAGTCACTCATTAACTAATGGTTCACTAGAAGTTAGTTCCTCATTTGTTCCCTGGTAACAACTGCCAATTCTGTGTCCCTTATTGTAAAAACAAAAAGATTATTGTAAAGTGTTACCAACATTATTATTGAACATGTAGTATATTGGGTTTGGTTCTCACCTGTCCCACACATCCAGGGCTTCATCTCCACTGGAAACACGCAGCTGGGACTCAAACTGCCTGCCGGGGAGAAGTCAAGGTTACAGAATGAAGATCTGCGACTGAAGCAGTGATTGACCCTCTATGGGTTAGAACGTGTTTTAACGGCTGGTACATACTGCCTCTGTTGCTGGATCGCTGCCTGCGAGGGGTCACACGCGTCCGGGGAGGTCGGAGGTTCTTGGTTCAAAGCCAGGGCTTGTGTTGTGACTTGAGGAGGACGGATGTTTTCCTTGCAGGGTTGCCATCCTCCGGTTGCCTCTGCCATGACTACGGATTCAGAATACTGCATTAATGCCAGGATGAAACAAGTACTCTGTTAAAGATAGGACTTTTGTAGAAACATAAAATATAATGGAAAACACAAAAGTAGAGCAGAAGAATACAAAAAAATTAAAATAGAAGAATACGCACATTATACACAGAAATACACACAGAAAATATATTATACATTATATATATTATATTATACAACTATACAGTGACTCACGAAGAGGTTGCGATGGTGCACATTAAATTGAAACATGAAAATTGAACATTAAATATGCTATGTAATGTGAAGGTGTGGTGAATTGAACACTGCCAAAGTACAAATATCGTGAAAGAGCTCAAACATCTTGACACACTAGCCTGTGTGTCAAGGCAGATGAAGCCAGGTCGATCAAGTTGTCTGCAGTGCTGAAAACAATTTGTTTGATGTTTGATGTTTAATTGAATATGGCTGTATTGTAGCGGTCCATCGACACCTAGCGATATAGATAGCAACATGTGAACGCGCTGTAAATAATAAAACGTGTGTATCTAAATAACAACCTCAACTAACTACATACGAAACCCGTTAACTGGAATATATCGTAAATAAACAATCGATTATCCGTACCTTGATAACTTCGGAGGTTTCTTGCCAAACCTCCAACAACATTCAAATCAATCGCAAGTCGAACCTAAAACCTGATTGGACGATTCCGCATCTTCGTACTTTATTGTCGTGCTGTGATTGGACCGTTCACCCTTGTCACTTCCGGTAGCCGGCGTCACTTTGGCTGCTGCGTTCAAAGCAAGTTGGAACTGTGAGATTTTCTACTTTTGAAAGCGGTAGAGCCTATGTGTGTGGCTATCCTGTATGTATAGTAGGACGATTTGCACATTTATTTACATTATTTACATTATTAATCGAAATATATCTTACCATGCTTTACATGTATGCGTTACACATACAAGGAATTTTAGTCTCAATGTGCAGGGCTTAATAAACACAAAATAAGTTACATAGAAAAACAATGTTATTGTAAAATTAGTCCCCAATACGTTATGTACGAGCCAGAATCCCATTTATTTACTTATTAATGCATTTACTTTATTTACTTATCAATTGATCTCTTGTTGTAGTTGGTTTGTGTGGATTAATTATTTTTGAGTTTCACGCCCTCTGCAGGCAGGAGAAGGAGTCTTTAAGTAGGGCAGGGCTGCTGGGTGCGGCCCAATGAAGACACAGTCTTTTAACTGTGCTCGCATGCAGTGTTACAACCCTTTGTTTATTCAACAGTATGTTATTTGATATCATCTACAGTCTACAGTACAATTATTCAACTTCAAGAACTTCACTCTGGACCACATTATTGGACGTTTAATTTTGGAATGTGTTGGACAAACCCAGAGAGTGGTTATTTCGACATTGGAATCAAAAAATAACAACAAATAACTTAATGTAATTACATTCAATTCTAATGTAATTAAATGCAAAGGCTTTATTGTCTTCTACATTGCCAAATCACGTAAGCAGTCAAGTATGATACAAAATACGATACTGAACAGTAAAACAGTGCAATACCATAACAACCTAAAACCGTACATAGGCCTAAATGTATCTGTCTCCCTGTTTTTCTCTCTTTCTCTCTCTGACACACACACACACACACACACACACACACACACACACACACAAAAAGTGTCATTTTTTTATACCTATTTGAATGACAACGAATATGTCTTTAATCATGAAAGCCAATAGGCAAAAAAGCAATTAAACATTCAAAATAAACTTCAATAACTGGTGACACTAAAACGTCCCACCTCTGAGGGAAAATGCATCGTTCGGACTTTTCCCAGGTATGCCTGTGACACACCTGAACCCCCTGATGTGAGGTGACGTCAGTCCGTAAATTGCCACACCCAGAGCAGGAAGTCCAGTCGTCTGTCAAGTGATCCCTGCTGTCTCAAGAGCCCATGTTTGGTTTCTGTCGCTAAAATACGTTCAAAGACAACGGGTGAACAGAGAGAGAGAGAGAGAGGGGAAAGTGGGTGTCTTTGTGCCGTGTCGTTCTTTTAAGAGGAGAGCCGAGCAAGCAACTTTAGCCATGTTGCTCCGCGCCGGACTTCTGTCGGCAGTGCTCATCCACACACTGCACATGATCAACGGGCAGGACTGCACGGCGAAGTTCCAGAACGGCCAGGACGGCTTTGTCGTCGACGCGGACACCTCGGTGCGCAGAGGGGCGGTGGTCATCGCGTCTACGCTGGTGGCGAAGGCCGGGGACTGCGTGGAGGCTTGTTGCCAACGGCCTCAGTGTAACGTGGTGCTGGTAGAGCAGAGAGAGGAGGGCAGCACCTGCGCTCTGTTCAACTGCCTCTACAAGCAGGAGTTCGCCTGCAGGTTCGTCCGAAAGAACGGTTTCAGTAGTTTTGTTCTCAAGTCCGTCTACCAACAGCACCTGGAAGCACCTGGGATCGCAGGTGAGCCAGGAAGTGGACTAGCGCCGGGCTGTTCTGATTCTAATTGCATTGTTTGAGTAATTTAACATTCTGGGTGTAATGTTAAGAGTAGATCTCAATGTGCACCTATATTAGCAAGCAAATGTATTTGGTTTCTAATTTGTAATATTTATATCAACAGTCAATTCACAACAAATGGGAAACATATACATTCTGAACGCTGTTACGGCTGTCTGAAATATTGGAGCTAGCCCTTTCCAGGATTAAATATTATTATACAATTATAATGCATTATACAATAGAGCACCTGCTAGATGCAGGTTTTGTGTCTGTAGGGCCCTTGGTTTTCTTTTTAATTGACCCTAGTACTTTATCTTTAGGCCCCCTGTATTCATTCTTTTAGTGCCCCTAGTACTGTCTCTTTAGGTCCCCTAGCACTGTCTCTGTAGGGCCCCTAGTACTGTCTCTGTAGGGCCCCTAGTACTGTTTCTCTAGGGCCCCTTTGACTGTCTCTATAGGGCCCCTATTTCTCTCCCTGTCTTGGCCCCAAGTGCTGTCACTGTAGGGCCCCCGGACTCCTTATTTTAGTGCCCCCTAGTGCTGTCCCTGTATTGGCCCCTAGTGCTGTCTCTATATGGCCCCTGTTTCGGTCCCTGTAGGGCCCCTGTTGCTGTTCTTTTGGGGGCCCCTAGGAATGATGCTATCTCTGTAGGGCCCCTGTTTCGGTCTCTGTATCAGCCCATAGTGCTGTCTCTATAGGGCCCCTGCTTGTCTGATAGGTGTTGCTATTATCTCCAGGGAAGCCTGCGGGCCCCGTGGCGGTGGCAGGCCACAACATGGTGGTCAGGCAGGATCAGACGGTCACACTGAGCGGCGCGGAGAGCCGGGCCCTGAAGGACGCCACCATCACCGACTACAAGTGGAGCCTTCAGAATGGGGGCCCCTCCGCGGTGACGGAGGTAACACACACAGAGGACAAATGTACTTACCGTAGTTTAATTCACAAAAAATGGATGTGTGTGTGTGTGTGTGTGTGTGTGTGTGTTAGTAAAGGTAGAATGATCTTTTTGTTTTAGGCCACAGTTGACCCGCTGCTGGTCAACCTGAAACCGGGGACCTATGTCTACAAGCTGCAGGTCACCGACTCCAACAGCCAATCAGACACAGCCACGGTCAAAATCCTGGTCCTTGACCAGGAAGAGTCTGATAGTGAGTCCTCATGGGATGTGGAGTGTTTGGTTTTAGAAGTGTGAGATAGATGTTAGATTTTTAATCAAATGTTTAGTGGAAACTAGT
>OMNO01069401.1:0-19434 GCA_900303215.1 Trachyrincus scabrus | reverse complement strand
CAGTCCATCGCAGGTAAGCGCTGATGGACTGGATTTGACGTAGTGGTTTCCAGGCTAAATACATACAAACGTAACGACTGGGTGGAGGCGTGTGCTCTCGCTCGCTCAGGGACCAGACGGACAAATCCAAAGCATTATTTTCAGGGAGTGTCTACATTTGTACAGCACCGACTACTGCAGTGAACATTATTTAGATATTTCTCTATCGGCCTTGTTTTTATTTTTAATTTAAATGTGTTGTTTTTTTTACAGATTGTACAGATTTCTAGTCGCCTTTGTTCTTTCCTACAAATAAATAAAGGTTTAATTATTACAAATGTCAAGCTTGCTTTGTCGCGTGTAAAAAAAAAAAGATTTGGTAAAAGGCACATGTGCTACTACTGCATATCATGCTGGTGATTACAACAGAAATAGGAGAGAAGAATTATAATCTGGATCATGAATGTTTATTTAAAAAAGAAAAAAGAAATCATCACCATCTCCATTCATTCGGTCCCCAAACAAAAAACTACACAGTAGCTGTAGGCCACGCCAAAATGCTCGTCGCGGACTTCCAATGATCCTCTCTCCACCTGGCTGGGTCTCATCCCAGCATTCAGCTGGATGGCTCCACTCTGCTCTCCTGGCTTCTCTTCTTGCTTCTCTTCTTACCAGCGGCGGTTCCGTTGGCGTTCCCGCCCGTCGTCGTCGTCCTCTTCTTGCCCCAGTGGCTCTTCTGCTGCTCCAGACGCAGGCGCTTCTTCTCCATGTAGGACTCCATGTTGTCGAAGCTCACCTTGTACAGGTGCTGGAAGCGGCTCTCCCCCGCGGCCAGCGCTGTCGGGAGAAACGCCAAGCGTTTAGAGCTACGGGTATGTACCGGCTCATACCTGTTCCTATGTTACTGAAGGTTAGCTGAACGAAGAGGGGTTAGTTAGATGTTGTGGGGTTAGCTGAACAAAGAGGAGTTAGTGGGAGGAAGCTAATGACAGCCAGGAGGTTATTTATATTCTCTGGAGAGCAGAGAGGGAGACGGAGAGAGGGAAGGAGAGAGAGTAGGGGAAATAGAGAGGTAGAGAGAGCAGGGGAGCTAGAAGGAGAGAGAGAGGTAGAGAGAAGGAGAGAGTTAGATATAACAGGGGAGATAGAAGGAGAGAGAGAGAGGTAGAGAGACACCCAGCAGGCTTGGATGAGATGATGATGATGGTGGCATGCCGATGTAGAGCCGTGTGTGCGTGACAGAAGGAGTGTGTGTGTGTGTATGTGTATAAGTGTGTGTGTGTGTGTTCTCACGCTGGAGGGCCTCCCAGGAGGGTTTAAGGGCTTCGGTCACTCGGCTCAATTCAGCGTTCTCTGCATCACACTAGAACATGGAACAAGAGCTCGTGAGCGGCTCCATTGCCCTTTGAGTCTGAGCAAGTAGAAATAACTGAGTTGTGTCGATAAAACACATAACCACAGTGACGCTGACAGCAGGGATGCTAGCTCTAACGCTAACAAACTAAAAGCAATATTAGAAAGGAATTTATCGGGTCAAAAAATAGCATCATATTTCATCTTCTCAATAACGTGGAATTGCAGCCTATGCTTCAGATCAAAAGACCCAAGTCAAGCTTCAAGTGTGAGTGTAAACTAATTAGTTCACGACCACAAAAAAAAAGCGGATTAAAAACTCCTACCTGCCAGCCGTCCTGTGCGTGCGTGTACACCTGGAAAGGTGTGTCACCGGAGTCCAGCAGGACCCACAGTCGGCCTCGGGGGTCAAAGGTTATGTCCAGGGGGCAGTGGGGCAGGGTGAGCTGATGACTCGCGGTCAGTGTGTCCTCAGAGTCCAGGCTCAGGATCTGGACCGTAGGAACTCTGGAGACACACGACACATACAGACCAGGTATTCCCTTGTTTTCAATAAAACAGTTTTTGTGATTGTGTCACTAAATCACAGCATTACAGGGCATAACATTCCTGGGCTGTGTTTAGTGTTGTTCTGCATGAGTTGGAAATGTGCCTGATTGCGGAAGAGAAACGTGGTTTCACTTTGTGTTTAAGGGAATGTTCTGAACGGCGATATGGAGGCTTCGATTATGTGCATCACGTAGCACAGACCATCACCCCACACTATGAGAGGAACCTGGTGCAGTACCTATATCCTAGCAGCAGGGGGCGCCATAGGTGACTCAGAACCACTATGGACTATGTTCTTCCATAGGTTACATGTCATCTGATCTCTTGCTCTCTCATTCTCTGTCTCTTGCGCTCTCTTTATCACCATTCTGATTAATCCATTTATTAAACCGTGCGATTAACCAACTATAGCCATAGAAATATAATCAGAGGGAATCCAGTCGGTAGTGGAGAGGTTAACAGTGTCGTTCTAAGACGAGGAAGCCTATCGGTTGAATCAGACTATCTCCACTCTGAAGATACGATATACCACGGCATCGACGTGTGCTATTATGACAGCAGCAGATTGTCTGGCCTTGTACAAGACACCTGTAATCTACATAAATTCTCTCACAATCTCTTCTCGTGACCTACAAGAGAAAGTCTTAATCTATGGTCTGGTTCAGGTGTCCTTGACCTACACAAACTGCTGTTGAAAAGCATCCAGGAATACACTTTACAACGTAGCGTAGCTTCCAGTTAGTCTGTGTCTTCCTGCCACCGGTGACAAGCTAATATATAGCGCCTGTCATGGGTTCAAACTCACACTCTTCTAAATGCCAAGAGGGACACGCTGCAGGGTAGGTTAACACATTAACTTGGCCATATACTTGACTGAAAGGTTTAATCTCATTCACCATGAGATTACCAAGTAGAGATTACAGGCTATAAAACTATAAATACCCCATAATACTGTACATACAATATTTACAATAGTTATTGTATTATACATTATATTTCAAATAAATCAAAGCCTTACAGACTTCCTGTCTCTTGTAAACGGTGTACAGCCATTGGTCAGTGATGTAGTCCCCGCCCAGCTGATTGTACCAGATGTTAATAATAATAATAATAATAATTTTTATTAATGGGGGGTGGGGGGGTGTCAATAAACCAGCTGACCTCTCACACTGCACCGCCACGTGACGCCCGTCCGGCGAGCTGGTGATCCGACTCACGGCTGACCTCTGGCCAAACACGGCAGGTAGCAATGTGGAGGATTCGGGCATCGCCACGGTTACCGGAAAGCGAAAGAAAAGTTAGCATCGTTTTAGCAAAACAATTTTATTGAAAGCGATTTACAGTGACTTTATTTTTAAAGTAGCAGGTAGGGATTAGAGCATCTTAATGACGAGAGGTAGACTGCAGACATGGGGGGTTTGAACCCTGAACTCTTCAGCCGGGAACACCCTATCCAGTAGACTAGACCGCCCCCTGCCTTTATCTCGATCTACCTATATATATACACTGTATATACGGTATATACACGCACACATACATCTGTCATCTAAACATATTTCCCCTAGTCTTTTGAAGCCCCGCTAACACTCGACACCTTTGAGAGGGACAGGGGAGAGAAGTATGGGACAGGGGAGAGATGTATTTAGGAGCACATGGTGTCCGGACCACAGCTGGTGTTTCCATACTGGGCTGACCAGGAATCTCCCAGACGACAGATAATCCCACCAGAGACCCCAGGCCGTTATGGACACGACTACTGTATGGCTGCATGAAACAGGCTCCTACAGTACTAGTAGTATGCAACCAGTCACGCCTACCTATACATGCATTAAGAAGATATGTTCAGCTGTGAAAACTACTCCTATGAAGCCTTGGGTAACATTTTTTAAATCGTGTGTGGTTATTATCTATGATATTTGATTGATTGTGAATTTGACCAGTTGTGTAGCATTTACAGTCAGTTGACATTTCTAGAAGACGACCATGTGATAGGGAAGGTGTGGGCTACCTTCTCCTGCTCACCCTTCTGGGTGCTGCTGGGTGCTTCCCTCAGCGCCCTGATGTCCCAGCTCTGGAGCTCACGCCCAGATTCATACTGCCACAGAATCACAGTCCCATCCTGAGGGTGGGTGAGGAGAGAGAGAGAGAGAGAGAGAGACAAATAAACTGCATGACTAAAATAATCGTGGGTAGGTACAGTGAGAGTCAGAGACCCGGTAGGTTCTGAGAGACAAGACTCACCCCTGATCCAGAGAGGAGCCACTCCCGATGGGCCGCAGGGATCAACAGAGAACTGACGAACCTGGAGAGATCACAGACGATATCTTAGAAATGGTTCGCTTGTTTTCAGTCAGTGTTGAAGTGACAATTAACTATTATCTCCCTTTCGGCTGAATGGCAGCTGTGATTTCACTTTATAAGAAAACTTGGATGAGAAAAATAAAGACGAGTATCGGATTGGTGCATAGACTCGTGTACTCGCCGATACCCGATCTATTTGGGCTTTCCCCGTATCGGTATCGCAACAACTCTACCATGGTTATATATACTACTAGTTGAGTAATGACAGGATGCCGGAGCGAGGCGTGTGTGTCAACACCGTGGCGGTGGATGCGTGTGCTCACTCGCGGTGTGCGAGGCAGAAGGCCTGGATGTTGTAGGGAGACTTGAGGTGGCTGACCCGGATCTTCTCGTCGCGGTCGGCACTGATGACGTAGCGGTCGTCAGGCGAGAGCGTCTGGAGAGCAAACGGAAATTATTATCAAAAAGCTATCTCGAGTAGTAAATTGATGTTCTCCTAAAATTATATTTCTTTATTTTATTATTTAATTATCCAGACCGCCATGTCTGCTCATCTAAGAGAAAACTGTTCTTGTGATTTTCTACCTCTTTAGAAACGTTTGATGTAGAAACGGTGTTCTTGACACGCCGACCAGGAGGTGTTTAGAGTTGTAGAGGTTTAATAACAAACCACTGAAAGTTTATAACATCTACACGATGAACCCCACACAACTCTCGTTGCACCACCCGCCCTCCTCCCCATGATTTCAAAAAGAGCCAACAGGAAGTCTTCCCTGCGTCCTGATTGGTCCACATGGCGTGACGGTATAAAACTGGTCCATTACAACGAGGACATGAGCAGGTCTTACCAGAGCCAGCAGCATGGAGAGGTGACCCAGCTTCAGCTCCCCGGGCCTTTGGGGCTCCTCCACGGAGAAGGAGTAGACGTCACCCGACTTGTCCGCCACCAGCACCTGGTCCTCGGCCTGGCTGAACACCACGGAGGTGCACCGCCGCACCACCCACCTGGGCGACAGGGACAACGATAACAAACACACACAGGGATGTCCGTTTGTGAGGTCAGACAAAACATTAATAAAGCAAGACATAATTCATGTTGTTTAGACGCCCCACTGACCAGAGACTACTGCCCTGATTGTTTTATGATGCCCTATTCATCTGTCATTCTGATCATGCATTAAAGCCCTCGAAAATAATATGATATTAATCAAAACACAAGTACATTTTGGACATTTTATGAGAGAGAGAGAGCGAGATGCGCTACACTGCACTGCACTGTATCTGAAGATTGTGTGTGCGTGCGTAACGTTTGTTTACTGAGGATGGTGGAAGCTCTTGGAGGCAGCAATTGTGATTAAGGCCACGTAAATAAATGCACACATTGCCATATTTCACCTTGTGCTGATGCACTGCCACGGAGAGCCACAGCGGAACAGAACAAGACGTTTGGAGTCGTCTGTGAGCGCCACCAGTCTCCCAGAGGACGACACAGCCACGGCCAGAATCTTGTCGTTTCCCGTCTCTTCAGCACCGCCGTCATCACTGATCACGGGAAAAGTCGTGGAGATCGGCGTCAACGATAAACAACATCAAGACATCCGTGAACATATGTTTACATCCCAGATATCAGTCACGTCTTCACGCATGCAACTGAGAAATGTGGATTTAAAATCCCCTTGACAGCTTAGTTCGTGACGTGGGTTCGACCTCCCCTACCTTTTACCGTCGCTCTCGGTGTCCTTCGGCTTCTTGTCAGCGGCGCTGCAGTCAAACACGAACGGTTCTCTGGAAGGGAGTGTGAAGACTGAGCATCTCTCACTGTACTGTAAGGGAGTGTGAAGACTCTCACTGTACTGTAAGGGAGTGTGAAGACTCTCACTGTACTGTAAGGGAGTGTGAAGACTGAGCATCTCTCACTGTACTGATGCCTGCTAGCAGACACACGGGCAGGCTACTGAGAGACCTGGTACATAAAACGTACACACGTAAAACAAACACGTACAAACAAAACAAACAAACAAGCAAACATGCTGACTGCGTGATATATGACCATAGTAACAACAGGGTCTTACTAACCTGGTCTGTTTGGTGTGAACAGCGATCAGTTTGGTGTCACATGTGGAAACAACCCACTCCCCGCACGCACTGACAGTAGCCATCGCTGGAGAGCTGTGCGACCGCCGTCACGTGGGGGTCCTCTATGTCGGCGGCGCACACAAAACACGTCATCACGTCGCTAGAGTACAGAGTGTACACAACAAGAGGTGTGTGTGCGCAGGGAACACGATGTACTCCCCTCAAATGTTGGCGTTTTCATCGATCCGTTCAGTTCGGCTGAATGCATATGTTATATCCATACAGTAAACGTGTATAAAACGGCCAATTATCAACGTTACGCAAGTCGACGACCTAAAAGACAACCTAAGAAAGCACAAGTGTGCCCCTAAGAAAGGGGGCGTTCCTGACACGTGTGTGTGTGTGTGTGTCACTGTGAGTGCTGCACAAAACGATTTAACCCACCCGTTGTTCAAACTGGTTTCTATCTTTGGGCATCAACCTATAGCCTGGACAGTCACCGTCCCCTCCCATATTATATAATTCATTGACATTTGCTAAAAAAAACAACAACAGCGTCCCTTCTCCTTCGGCGCCGTTCGTAGTCCGACTGTCGCCGAGTGGATTTCGACGCAACGTGGTACAGTCTGATTCTCGGGGAATTGATTTCATTTGAGTAGTTTTCTTCTCTAGACATATTCCGTGGTGTTTTGCTAACCACTGATGCTTCTGGTGTTTAAGGACATACAGCCGCACAGAGAAACATGGCGACGTCTCTGCTGAGGATAGGAAGGCTGGGCTCTCTGAAGGTAATCCTACCCAATACAATATCAACTACTATGAAATCAATGCAACGCTTTCGCTGGGAACGTGTGTGGCTTGGTTTTAGTTAGAACACCACATGTGCGGCTGTGCCTGGAGAGGTCTCCATCAGCCCAGTGCGTTCCGGCCTGCTACATGCAGGGTCTGCTACATGCAGGGTCTGCTGCAGGCACGCATGCATCCATGATCCCCACGCAACGCCAGTAGATGTATGTGGTTGTGCTGCTTCGACACGTCGTCATCTTACTTTTCAGATTTCTTTTAATTTCATGAATGCATATATACATATATATACAGTGTGTGTATATATATAGGGCTAGTAAAGACTGTCCGTGGACGTTTGTTTCGCAGTGTTTGAGGCCTGAGAGCTGCAGGTCTCCCAACAGAGTGCCAGCAGTTGCAGCCCTAAGCACGAAGTCAGGAGGAGGCAAGAAGCCTATCAAGAAGATCAACCAAGGTAGCCTTTTTCCTGCGAACCTCCCAGTATGTCGTCTATTGTAAGGCGGTGATTGAAGTACAAGCATGACTGATCTCATTTGGTCTCTGTCACCAAAACAACACGAGCATTCCTTTTGAGAAGCTTTGAAATAGTTCCCCATTTTGACCTTCAACTTCTCTCTACCAGTTGCTTCCAGATTTGACCCTTGAGCACATTTTCCTTACACAGTAGGTCTATGAATCAAGACTGAAGCTTAAACTCACTAAATATTATATGGCAATAGCTATTGGACACATTTATCAAATCAAACTGTCATAACAAACCGATATTAAAACATGAAAAGGAAATCACTGAGGGAAAGACATGGAAGTGACCAAATCAGGATCCTAAATGGAATACTTTGTATTATCTTCCCAGTAATGCTTTGCTTGTACCTCAGTCCGTCTAATAGTGTTTTCATTTGAACCTTTTCCCACAGCATTCTTCAGTGATCTGTTTTTTTGCTTTACCTTAGCTGTTTATTTCATTTCTCTGTTTGCTTTGTAATTGTAAATAGTTTCTATTGTGAATGTTGATGAACGAATTAATGAATTAAATCGTTCAAATTTGATGGTTAATTGTCAACGACTAATAGGTGATTATTCGTTAGTTTATGAATTCGGCGTACGATTCATTAAAAGCTAAATTAACTCTTCACCTGCTTGTACTCCTCCTTCATCCTAGACAAAAAGCCTGTTAAAACATACTTCGATTTAGAGAAACTAGTCCAGCACAAGACCTATGTGGAGATGCCCAAGAAGGACCCCGCCCTCATGGTGGCGGTAGCAGAGGCTGCAGCTGCAGCTAAGCCTGCTGCAGAGCGCGTCGCTGTCGCTGCTGAACCCGCAGCCAACACTCCTGTCGTGGAAGCACCTGTCGCTGAGGCTGTGGCAGAAGCTGTGGTCCCTGTGGCAGAAGCTGCGGCCCCCGTGGTTGAGGCTGTGGCAGAAGCTGCGGCCCCCGTGGTTGAGGCTGTGGTAGAGGCTGTGGCCCCTGCCGTTGAGGCTGCGGCCCCCGTCATTGAAGCTGTGGCAGAAGCTGTGGTCCCTGTAGCTGAGGCTGTGGCCCCGGTTGTAGAAGCTGCGCCCCCCATGGTTGAGGCTGTGGTAGAGGCTGTGGCCCCTGCCGTTGAGGCTGCGGCCCCTTTCATTGAGGCTGTGGTCCCTGTAGCTGAGGCTGTGGCCCCTGTTGTTGAAGCTGTGGCAGAAACTGTGGCCCCCGTTGTTGAGGCTGTGGTAGAGGCCGTTGCCCCTGCCATCGAGGCTGCGGCCCCCGTCATTGAAGAGGCTGCGGCCCCTGTCATTGAGGCTGCGGCCCCTGTCATTGAAGAGGCTGCTCCCATAGCAGCTGCCCCTGAGCCCGTGGTGGAGGCTGCCCCTGAGCCCGTGGTGGAGGCTGCCCCTGAGCCCGTGGTGGAGGCTGCCCCTGAGCCCGTGGTGGAGGCTGCCTCTGAGCCCGTGGTGGAGGCTGCCCCTGAGCCCGTGGTGGAGGCTGCCCCTGAGCCCGTGGTGGAGGCTGCCCCTGAGCCCGTGGTGGAGGCTGCCTCTGAGCCCGTGGTGGAGGCTGCCTCTGAGCCCGTGGTGGAGGCTGCCTCTGAGCCCGTGGTGGAGGCTGCCTCTGAGCCCGTGGTGGAGGCTGCCTCTGAGCCCGTGGTGGAGGCTGCCTCTGAGCCCGGGGTGGAGGCTGCTCCAGCAGCTGAAGTGACTCCTGTTATTGAGGCTGCTCCAGAACCAGTGGCTGAAAGTGCTCCTATTGAGGCTGCGGTTGAGGAGCTGGTGGATCCTGCTCCAGTCGTGGCTGAAGCAGCGGGAGAGGAACTCCAGGCGGAGGGCCCGGCTGAGCCTGAAGCTGTTGAATCATCTGAGGGTACACACTGCACCACCACCACCACCACCACCACCACCTACCCCCCTGTACCGCCACCACCAACATTAAATATGCCCCTTCTCTTTCCCATGTGGATTGTGCTGTATTTTAATTGAGTTTGTTGTATTGTGTTTATGGAGTTTAAGGATAAACTGTAAATATTCTCTTGATATGACATAAGCCCATGCCTTCACCATTCATCCCATCTGCTTTTCATGTCAGTTGGCTTCAAATTGTTATTTTATGGATACAGCTCAGTTTCACCCCTTAACCTAGCGCCACCACTCCCTGTACGTGTTAGCCGTGTTCTTCTGACCCACACACTACCCAGGCACAGATCCTCCTTAGCTGCTGATTCACCGTCCCTGAACACATCCATGACACTAGTTCCTTAAATGGTCACCGTACTGCTGTTGCCTTGTAACCTGCCGCCGCATGATGTTGCTGCATCCGCCTGCATCGCTGTGCATTTGCTTAACATTAGTAACATAGCAACGTCTCATTGTTGTCGCCACCCTCTTTGCATACTTTGCATCCTTTGCGGTTAACATAGTAACTTCTTCATGTTCAGAGAGGTGAATTTGATTATTCCCTTTCATTTTCTTTCCTTTTTTGTATTTTAAAAACTATCCCTTCTTCCCACCATCACCCGGTCTGGTGTCACTGGTATTACTGTGCATGTGTGTATTGTATCGGTGGTTGTACGGTGAAACCACTGTACTTCACTATTGGGTGAACCAATGGGTGAACCACCTTTCTTCCTTCCTTTCCCAGCCAATCGGAGGACCTTTTTCAACCAACTTCCTGTTTATCCTTCCCACACACTCCTAATCGTCTCCTCTCACTTGTTACGGTTGTTGCATGGTAAAAGTAACATTATCCTTCATTCTGAATCCTTTTGTCCAGTTGTTTGTATTGTGGATGACTGAAACCTCTCCTTTAACCACGTTCTTCCTGATTAACGTCACACTGTGTGGTTGATGTGTATGGGGTCATGTGTTTTCGAAAGATGACTGACCAGCGCACGGACTTGGTTTTCTGTTGGTCAAAGGTAGTTCTGTGGCTACATCTGCCTCTGAATGGGGAAACCTTTCCGTCTTGCAGTAATTCCAAGTCTCGACATGCTACAAGTTTAGCATATCACCCGTCACAGCAACTCTCTAACCCGTCAGTAGTCAACCTTTTTATTTATTTAACCACCTTCTTTCCTATCTCACCTCCTGTAGCTGCCCACTATCCTCACCTCTCCCGGGGTCTGCTGTTGTGCATGAGGGTTTCTGGATTTTATTTTTCATTCTAGCCAAATGGACTGACGCTACCAACAGTTTTCGAACCAAGAGTTTTCACCTTTTTTAATCTTTAAATAATTGTTCAGTTTTTCTCCCTGTTGCTCTCAGGACACCTTGACCCCATTCAGAAGCTCTTCCTGGATTCCATACGGGCGTACAACACAAGCAGCCAGTAAGTCTCAGAACTCAACGGCAACCTGCCTCTGTGTTAGCAATGCATCCGCTACAAAGTTGCCTATAAGTAGCTGGTGTACCTCATTAGCATTAGTGTAAGCTGACACCGACCTCTTGACCTTCGACCGCCAGGACTACCGGAGGGATGGTGGACGCGGGGGCAGAGTACCAGAAGGCCCTGGCCGAGGAGATGACCAAACTCCAGAGACTCTACGGAGGCGGAGACCTCGACTCCTTCCCTGAGTTTAAGTTCCACGGTGAGTCGACCACACCATGTGATGACCCTGTATACCTGCTGTCATAGTAACTGAAGAAATGCTGGACCCGGGTTTATTATTATTATTATTAGAAGCGTGATGTAGAGGGGGAGGTTATTTAACTGGTTGGGGTGACAGGAGGTTCTGGGTTTGATCCTTTTTTGTTAAGTTGCAAGATAACCCTAACCCCTTTGTGATTGTTTTAATTGTTGTAAAAGTATCCCAGGGGAAAGATTTGAGATCATGTCAAACCATTGTCTTAGAATATTATCTGGACATGCTTGATTTGAAGCAGCTGCCATAAAACAATTTTTAAAAGTTTTGTCGATTTTAGTATTTATTTTTTAACCGCTCTACTTCCATTTATTTTTCAGAGCCCAAGTTCGACGAAGTGTCCTCCAAATGAAGACCAGCACCTTTATGACCTCATGTTTTTCATACTCTCTTTCCTGTGCTAGCATTATTACTGTGACTAAGAAATGTTAAAAAAACAAACTAATCCTTTCCGCTATTTTTCTATGTGTGGCTATAGATGTTGGAGCACTTGGATATTCCTTGGGATTTGAAGCCGTTGTGTTAGGTGTTTCTCTGGAGGAACGACTAGACTGGCATCTTTGAAAATCTACTTCTGCGTAGAAGCGAATAGGGGATAGAAAATAAAATAAACTCCAGTTCATGTTTGTTTTATGAATGGCTCAAGATATCTTTTATTGTTTCTGATACACAGCATGACATTGGTGTTTCGCTAGCTCTCCATAGTAGATTTATAGGTATTGCCGTTACACTCGTATTCAGTCTCGCTGGCAGATAAATTAACTTTTGTAAATTTAGATCAGTCCTGAAAAGCCCATGGGGCAGTTTTGAGGTAGAACATTATAGATCCGGTATTGAAAACCTGTTCCTCCAGTTTCGGTGAGGCTTCTTCAGAATCCCATGTATTTTGTATGTATCGTACGTTTTCATGTACATGGAATATTTAAATGGTGTACACCTTTCCTTGCACATTCATTCCTTGTATTTTGATGAACAGGCAACAGAATACCATGACATTTATTTAATAACATTTAATACAACAACATTTTAGTAGACAGTTCAGTCGCTGCATTGTGTATGTATCATAGCCTAGCTCTATATAGAACTGATGCTTATTTTTTTCATTGCATAGCCTACTGCATACATACAATACAAAACAATTGTATTGTACATCAATTTTAGATGGTATTTGTTTGGTTTTAAGTTACTTAGAAATACCAAATATAAAAAACTATAGATACAACAATGTGAACGTGACATAGTGCAAATGTAAGTGGGGTTGTGCTCCCTCTAGTGGAACAGCTGCGAATGACACCGTCGATGGTTAATTTGCTTGACGTTGATCTCACTCAGAGATTAAAAATCCTATTAATAATACCGTTTATAGAACACACCCATGGATAATACGGTGAAGACAAGCATAACAAGTGTTGAATCTGTGCATTTGTATAGTTTATATTTGACAATTTGGAAGCCCACGTCAAAATAAGAAAATCGTAGATACATAGTTGTGTAGGTGTTCCTGTAATTCAGTCCCCAGTTAGGTGATCTGTCAATATGTTTTAGCGACACATGGGTACTATTTAAATATATATATTTGTATCTAAATGCATAAATGTATACTACATTTTGGTATAAAAACGGTATTCGTGTAAGCTGTATATCCCAAATAAAAAAAGTTAAACTAATTAAATTAAACGCCAGCTGTAGTTTCTACCCGGAACATAATATTGGCGACACAAAATGGCGACCTCCTTACTGCGGATAGGACGACTCGGCTCTCTCAAGGTAATAATACTCTCATATAACCCTTAAATGTTTTAATGGTATCATCATATTGGCGTTAAACAGAATGAAAATGAATATTTTAACATAAAATATTGAATTGAATGCATATATGGTATGTATGCCCCACCACTGTCCCGTCCTGTACACGGTCCTGACTGACCCCGGGCACATTGCTGAATATTAGGGATGGTCCCATAGGATAGACTGTCTAGGATGGCACACAAACCTTCTGTTTTCAGAAGTCAAACTAAGCACAGCGACACAACAACACAGTGCGGTAGCGGATGTGTTGGACATACTTGACGAAGCAAGTGTCACTGTATTAGTGGTTTAATTAACGTACGGTAGCTGCGGCGCCCTCCGTTGCCATACAAGTGTTACAAGTGTCAAAGCGGTGAATCAGTTCCTGACTCAGAACAGACCAAGGCAGGGCAGTGGCACCGCATTCCTGTAACACTAACAGACCAAGGCAGGGCAGTGGCACCGCATTCCTGTAACACTAACAGACCAAGGCAGGGCAGTGGCACCGCATTCCTGTAACAATAAGGACTCGCAGTCCAACAGGCTTAGGTGTTATACAGTCTCTAAATGTAGGCCCTCCCACTTGATGTGACACTTGAACACAACACTGACAGTTGAGGTGCACAATAGATGTTTTGTTGTGTTTGACTGTGAGGCCCAATCATATACTATATCTTATTACTACGTAGCTCTATTGTACTTAATCCCAGTACTTGGCTTCCACTATTCGTCCATTAGCACAGCATTGTACTATTGTATGGGGCTAAAGGACAAGCCAAACGTATTAAAGTTATTTGTTTGCAGTTACCATAATTCCTTCACAGTAGACTGGTGAGAAGAGACCTACTCAGTGTATTTCATTTTGTAAACGATGTCACCGCTTCAAATAATAAAGCCTATTCCTCCTTTGGTTGAAAAAATAAAAAAGTCAAAGGCTCCTTTTCCGATGTATTTGCATGTTGACCACAATTTGAGATGATAAAAAAACAACATCAGTCCTTGACCTCCAGCTTGTCCTGTATTTCCATCCTATGGTTTGTGTTGGTGGTCCTCTTGCCCACCCCCGGTGCCTTGTTTGCAGGCCTTGCAGCTGGAGAGCTGGGGTGTGCTGCGGAGGCCGGCAGCCGCAGCTCTCTGCACACAGGGAGGAGAGCCCCCAGCTAACCAGGCTAAAGCTCCGAGCAAGAGTAAGGCCTTTTTCATTCCTCACCTGTTTTAGTTTGCTAACTATTTGTTTGTTTATTGTTATCATCGTCTTACTTCACCCGTGTATACTATTTATTTGTGTTTACAAACCCTGTTTTGTGTGCCATAATGTTTTATGACAATGTGATTCACTTTTCCTAACGTTAATGGAACATTTATAACTCACCTCCATCAGCGCCTGGCCAAGTTCAGATTAAATATAGTTAATCAGTATTACCTTATTTATATACTTTTGAAGTTTTTCCATATTTCAGTTGCTAACATCTGTAACTATGTCTATTGTCTTTGTTGAATCAATACTATAAAGCATAATCAAAATAACACCAACACTGAATAAACAAAGTTACTTTCAGTATTTCATCTTGGGTTTAGGTTTATCGTAAAAAGTTCTTATGCTGTGTGCTTTGACACCCGGATATTTCTTCTGTGATTCCATCAATATTCTGACTAATCCAAAAATGTCATTTGTGACACTGGCTTAGATCTTAATAAGGGGGCCCAGAACCGATTTCAGAATGGAGACATGATAGCCGCATTCTTTTAGGTGTGACTCCAGCCAGCTGTTCCCTGTGACTGTTTAACCGTTTACTGTTCTCCTCAGCAGTAGAGGCTCCAGATGAGAGAGCAGCCTTGCTAGCCTACAAGTCTGCAGTCGCCTTCCCTGTTAGGCTTGCACCCGCTGGGTTTTCCTCAGCTCCACCTCTAGGTGAACCCCAACCCGAGGCCATCCCTGCTGCTCAAACAGCAGTGGCCGCCGCCTCCGCCACCACAGCCAGCACTCCAGCAACCGCAGCGATGGAAGCACCACCTGCCAAAGAGCCACTCCTTGAGGAAGCTAGCCCTGCAGGGCATGTCGACGCCATTACCGAGACCCCACCCCCTGTCGCTGAGGCCGCTCAGCCTGTTTACATTGACCCAGCCCCGCAGGTCGCGGCTGAAGCCCCTCCCCCCCCACCTGAGCCGGTGGTTACCGAAACTCCCATTGTAGCCAAAACCACAGATGATGTAGTAGCTGCTGCCTCCTCTGTGCCCGAAGAGCCATCTGCAGACGGATCGTCCTCTTCCTCTTCCTCCAGCAGCGACTCCGACTCCGATTCCGACTCTGATTCCGAGGACGCAGAAGTGGGGGTGAAGACGAAGACAAAGACAAGACGAAGACGAAGACGAAGGAGTCCTCTGCCGCGGCACACTCTGCTGGAGAGGGCGGCGTGAGTGAAGACACCGTCGCCCCCGGAGCTCCAGCTGACATGAAGGACCAGACCGGAGATGCTGAGCAGGAGACGCCTGCGCTCGAAGCCATTCCCGTGGAAACCCCCGCCACCTCTGAAACCCAGACCACAGAAGCCGCTGAGGTTACCGTGGATACGGCTGCTGCAGCGGTCACCGGTGAGGCCTCCGAGGAGTTGGTGGACTCTGCTCCACAGATCTCCTCCGCGGCTGAAGACCCTGTTGCAGACGCCGCTCCCCAGGTCTCGGAACCTGCTGCCGAACTACCATCTGACCCCCAACCGACGCCAGACACGACCATTGAAACCTCACCTCCTCCCACCTCCTCTTCTTCTTCTTCTTCCTCTTCTCTGGAAACCCCATCCGGTGCAGAAGAAGCTCACAAACGACCCGAGACCCAGGCACCATTAGAAGCAGCGGACATGGTACCTGAAGCCCCACTGGTTGAAACGGTACCTGAAGCCCCACTGGTTGAAGCATTGGCTGAAGCCCCTATTGAAGCTGCACCCGCTGTGGAAGCTGCACCTGCAGCAGATGCTGTGGAAGTTACACCTGCAGGAGAAGCTACACCCGCTGTGGAAGCTGAAGCCCCAGTAGCAGTAGTAGTAGTAGCAGCAGAAGAGAGCCCAGAGCCTGTGTCTGAAGTGGCCCCAGCTGAGGTGGCTCCTGAGGCTGCAGTTGATGCAGTGGCCCCTGTAGAGGGCGCTGAGGAGCTGGTGGATCCTGCTCCGGTCTTGACTGAAGCTGCAGGGGAGGAACTCCAAGCAGAGGCCCCGGCAGAGCCTGACGCTGTTGAAGCAGTTGAAGCGTCTGAGGGTACACACTGCACCACCACCTCCACCCTAAACCCTCCTTCCCTCCTTCCTGCTTCCTGCTCCACTGTGGATCTAAAAACACCCCACAGCTGACCATACTTTCCTATAGTGCTATTCCTGTAAAGATATATAGCATCACAGAGTAAACCAAGTCTTAAAGCAAACCTTGGGGACCGCACCACCTGGTGATAAAATGGTTATTGCAATGGCTATTTCTGATTGGCTGAAATCATGCCCCACAAATCGTGGTTGGTGCTTGGAGCTGTCCCTGAGGTTTAGTTTTAGTGTTTTAAATACCTCCCCTCACATAGATGCTTTTGCATTAACAGCCTTTCTTTCTCAATAGTTCTTTATGCTCACCACTTTGTTTTCTTTGCCATTCTTTCCATTGGTGGCAACAATGAGTAAAGAATCCCATCAACGTGGTATTCCACATTTAGTCTCCACCCTACTACCGCTGTGGTCTTAGTGAAGCCCTGGGCTGTCGCTTTATTATATAGTTTTCCATACAGTGGGTTTTCACTCATTTCATTTCCAGTAAAACGCTTGTCGTCTGATTGGAAACAGTAAAAACATGTGCATGGGTCAGGGTCATGCTGCATGTGTCTTTTCCACGATTGCCAATTACCACCTTAATGACTCCATGACATTGATTTTCACATACAATAGTTTCTGATTGATTCTGTGGCTTGCATGAGCCTAGACGCTGATACGATCACCACCGCCTCTGTGAACCCCTCTTCTGTCACAGTAAATCCTTTACCATTTGAGGTGTCTGCAGAGCCCCAGGCATCTTCTCATGCTCGCAGATAGAAACTACTAATCAACTAATAACAACATCTTCCTTCTGTTGGATCTTGGATCCAAACTCTTCTTCTCTGAATATCATACTTGGGAAAAAAGGCATCTCCACTCCCAAAGGAAATATTTCTCTTGTGTTTTATCATATTTAGTTGTATATTTTTGTTGCGTTGTTTATCACCTCTTCTGCCCATATTCTACTGTGTTTTGGATTATTATGTTTTCATAGTTACATTTCATTTGGTGCTGTTGAAATGACATGTTTTCCCCATGGTCAGGGTTAACCTGACGTGTGCCGGCGAATGCTATCGCTAATGCTAATGCTACAGTGCACATGCTCCACAGTTTGGATACCGTTACGGAGGCGCGGTGAAACAGTTCTCTGCTGTAAGCGATAACCTGACATGTGCCAGCTAATGCTATCGCTAATGCTAATGCTACAGTGCACATGCTCAGGGCCCGGTTACAGAGGAGTGTGCTGTCCTCCACACCAGCAGGTCCTTAACTGAAGTCACCTGGGAGACATTTGGGAACAGGGGAGGTCTTCCTGGAAGCAGTGGTTACAGTTATCCAGATGTTGCAAACCTTACGGCATATTCTTAGATATTTCATAATTTTAAACATCTCCTCCCACACACACACACACACTCACACACCTCTGGCTGTGGTTTCTTTTATTCCCCCCAGAACACCCAGGGGTGTTCTGTGTTCTGTGAACACCCAGGGGTGTTCTGTACCCTTCGCTTGGGTCAAACGTGTACTCCTAAACGTTGGTGTTAGGCATGTCAGTTAATGAACACGTGTATGTCTTCTTAAACATCCTGCCGCTTCCAGTCTTAATCTAAAAACAAAAACTCTGTTCTATACTCATGAGTGTTTGGGTCTGTTTTCAGCTTTGCTTGAAGTTAATGGCAGAAGCGTGTGTGCGTGTGTGTGTGTGTGCGTGTGTGTGTGTGTGCGTGTGCGTGTGTGTGCGTGTGCGTGCGTGTGATTGTTAGGAGATTCATATGGATAACTGTCAGTACTGTGTAAAGCATTGCATGTCTACAGTCTGACGCATCGAAGCCCCTATTCCGCAGCATCACAAGGGGGTCTGATTAGCATTACTTGCAGTTGTTCTTGCTTGGACAAACTTAACTGTCGCTTTTTATGTGCGCCTCTGCCTGTATAATCTGTAACGTGGGCTGTGTTTCTGACTGGCTGCAACCAAGTGTAACTTACTATGCTTCCCCTCCTCCTCTCCACCACCACCACCACCACCACAAATTCACCCCCTTAGGCCTTTCACGCCTGCCTGGCTCCAGTCTCTGTCAGGGGGGACCAGGGAGGGGTGCCTGTGATCATAGGAAGTACCCCTGTTGTAAACTACCTTTGTCGACACGTGTGACTATTTAAACGCATCGGGCCTTCAAAGATCTTATCACGTGTTGACAAATTGATACGAAGCTTGTGTGGTTTAAAGAAGCATGTGTTCTTCTGAGAAGCCATTATTCTGGTGTCAAACAAGCCCCCCCAGGAAGAGAAGGTGTTTTTTTTTTCAGGGGGGGTGGGGGGATACAAGTAAAGATGGGGTCTTTTTTTTTTCTTTTTGGTTCTTCTGACCACTTCTGATGTCAAGCTCGTAAAATGGGGCTCCAGACTTGAGATTCTCATACATCTCCCCCTCCCCTCTCTCTCCTCTGCAGAGGCAGCAGCCCCGGAGCCAGAGGAGCCGTTTGACAACACCACGTACAAGAACAACCAGCACCACAACTACAACACTTTCACGTTCGTCGACCTGGATTTGGAGATGGCTAAGCACCGCCTGCCCCAGCCGTCCTCCGGCAGACCGTCTCCCCAGCACTAAAACCAGACAGCGATGATAACCGAACAGCCGCGTCAGAGCATAACGTGTTGTCTGTGAATGATATATATACTTATATACCCTACACTTCATGCTGTTGTTATGAAACAAATGTGATGATATACCGATTGTAATCGACGTCTCTTTCTTTGTGGCGCGTCGGTTCTCGTGCAAAGAGAGGCGGCAACTAATAAAAAAATGGCGAAGATCAAACGCATCTTTTATGGTGTATGTGTACCTCCGGGGGGTCCTTTGAATAGCGCTGAGTGCGCAAGTGCTTTATCTGCCTTCTATTTTAATGATTCCAGTTTTGACTCGTAGCCTGCCTGTGCGGCACATCGTGCCCTAATTATCACGTCTAAATGCGGCGAAGGCCTACTATTGCTTAGTAAACAATCCGCGACTCGGTTTGCCTGTCGGTGTGGCACCGGCGAGGACGCAGAGAGAGAGAGCGCACCGGAGGAGCGTTATAAATGGGCGAGATCCAGATATGCAGAAAATGTGTTCCGCGTTAAGTTTTACGCAGGAACGTAAATTAGGGCAGTGGATTATTAGGCAGTGCCAGCCGTGCCCAGCA
>OMNO01069359.1:0-11444 GCA_900303215.1 Trachyrincus scabrus | reverse complement strand
ATGAAGTTACTATATTATCTATATATTTTTTAATAATACTAACCTTGAATTTCTAGCCTTAAACTAAATCAAAGTCAAAACATGAGATAATAAATGCATCACAATGTTAAAACATGCCATATTCCACGTATTCATAATGCATGCTTTGTGCACACAATTGCCAACAGGATTACAATGAATGGTTTATAAAAAGGACTTCACTAGGATTGTAAGCGGTGTGTGTGTGTGTGTGTGTGTGTGTGTGTACCCTCTCCCTAAATGTATCCTGCCTTGCAGACATAGCAGGGAGAAGAGGACTTTTACACATGGGGCTGAAATCAAGTTGAAATGATGCCAAGTGAATGTCGCTCAGTGTTATGTTGGATAATCTTAATATAGCCATTGTTACTCACGCATCGTTCCGGTTTAATTACTGCATGTTTATGAGTCTGGTAATTGCAAAGTCACAATTATTTCTCCATTAAAAAGTTTAAAAGAACAATTGATTTTTTTTCATCCAAGGACACGCTGCTGTGTATATTACGAAGTGTCGAGTGCCACTAGAATGTCAAACGCAATGCACCTTATCCGGTGACATTACACGGCAAGAAGGTACAATAAAATAAGTAGCGTTTTTCTATCATACAATATGATGTTATATGACGATCATATGTCATATGGCTACCCCTGTCCTGTGGCAAATTTCCATTTGACATGATTCAAACATTTAATATGTTTAAGCAGTAGCCACACCTTTCACTAAATAAAGGATTAAGCCCTATAAGACAAATGCATTCTGCAACCTGGGCCTCTGAATACTTGTTGTCTCCAGACAGCAATATTCCTTAAGAGCCAGGATGACATTGTCTGAATTCCCCTAACCACGCCCAAGTTCCTCATATTGGTGGGCCATTAACCTTGAATCATGGGCTGGCTTCACTATGCACAGTACACTCAAAGTAATGTAAAGCCTAAAACATTGAGTGTTGTTTAGCAGCATTCTTTAAAATTCTTAAAACTATAAAAAATTGATGTTACAGTCTAAGACAATAGATTAATAATGGACAGTTTGACACAAATGTATTTAATTACTGTCAGGTATTTTGCAATCCGAACACATCCACACAGATATTAAAACCCCAATAGGAAACTGCTGAACAGATGCCAATATTCGACTCAATATTTCCATCCGATGTGGACAACTTGACAGAGAATTTTAAATAGTTTGAACATTAGCCTTTAAAGTCAAATTTAGATATAATTTAGATATGTTAGATATGTCAGTTACCACAGTCTGTTCTATTCACCTCTAATTCACCTAATTGATTAAATCACATATATTGACATCTACATGTGCCTATTCAATTTGAAATTATACAACAGGTTGCTTAGTTGGACAACAATTAATACAACCAAATGTGATTTTGTTTTGCGGTGCCAAACCTTATATCATTAATTTAGTTGCAATTCTTAAACATACAGTATATTTTTTCATTGATATAAGCTCAAGTTGGAATAATCACTTAGGCCTACTGGATTGGAACATTATATATATATATATATATATACACACACATATATATACCACTACCTGGGAGGACAAGATTGATGAAGCAATGGAATTTGTCACATTGATGAAAAAAGGAAACAAACAGGACAATACATTATAGATTTGGCCACAAAAACATAATTAAAACGTAATTTGAATTAAGGTCGATGAGGTCGACTTTTTCATTATTGCATTTAATTATTGAGGCTCAAGAATCTATTTCTTAATCCCACATGTTGAGAATGGGATGAATCTAGATATTACAGCATTTTAGTTAACTATATTTCATACTCCACCAGATCTCTATGAACTTCTATAGCTTCTATACCACCTGACGTAAAACAGACCTGTTGAAATAGTTCTATCCCAAACAAAAGCTAGACCTTACATCACTGGCAGTGTCTGAGTAGCTTTGAAGGTCAGCTACTGAGTCAAGTCCTATGAATAGTCTGACCTTCAAGGCCCCGGCAGAATCAATGGAATAATCTAATCGGGCGATGTCAACCAGGGCGCACAATCAAATGATGTCAAAAGCTAGGAACGAGGAAATCATGGTCAAACTGTAAAATGAGTGCAGAGTTTGATTTGATTAATTGAGCGGCACAAAGTGTTTGTGCTATCTCGCTGCATTATACTAACATTTAAACCCCTCTGGATATTGTGAGTTGCTAATGATGAGGAACGATCAATGCAGAAACAAGGTTGTCCTTCCATGCTGCCCTTCCAGGTCCTATGAGCCAGAGCCAGGTGATTAAACTATTTTGTACTACCAGCCCATCCTCCAACCTAAACGACAGAATAGGTCGTTTGTCAATACATCCCAAAAACGACCCATATGAGCATTTGCTGGTCCAGCACCCCTATCGGCTGGCCCTGTGTCCACGTCACGTGACTGTCAAGTTTCTGGATGCAATATTTTAAGATAGTTTCAGCATTAAAATGCGTTTTGACAACATTTCTAGCGAGAAATGTGCATTTTATTTTCATAATCTCAATGTTCAATGAATGTATATGATGTTTAGTTTGTTATTTAATGCAATGTTTTCTATCGTAGCTATGGTGGTTGCTATGGACACTACTATCGCTGAAACCACGTAGCTTGCATGTTGTTTGAATCATTTGTCTTTGTGTTGTGTAGTTATCTGAGCTGTTATGTTATGTGTTATTTTATGAACTGTTTGATGTTCTTTCAATAAAAACGTAGATTTTAGAGTGCCCCAGGGATGACTTATTTCTTCTTCTTTGGCTTTCCAACAGACTAGGTGCATTGCTACCACAGCAATGCACCTAGTCCTAGGCCCCCGTACATGGTGTATTTTTGAAATTTTCTGATGACCTCCAATTAAGGATTTGCATCACTTCTGGTTGGGCTAGAGGCACCAGGTCTCTAGCTCGCTCCCAAGTGTCCTAGACCACTAGGTCACATGCTAATTGCATCTCTTCCTGTAGGGCTACGACCCCCATGTTGATAAGTTTAGTAGTCTTTTGAAAATCTTTTAAACGCTGTGTTAATTTGCCATGATTATTTTGTTAAACACAATTTATATATAAAATGAACCATCGGAAAGGACTTTTTGGCAAAGCAATGGCAAACATAACTTCCGGGTTGCCCCACAAACATACGTCGGCTTACCGGAGGGTGACTAGGCGCATTGCTACCGCAGCAGCAATGTGCCTAGTCTGTCGGAAATCCAAAGAAGAAGAAATACGTCATTCCTGGGGCACTCTAAAATCGATGTTTTCATTGAAAGAACATCAAAAAGTTCAGAAAGTAACACATAACAGCTCAGATAACTACACAACGCAAAGACAATGATTCAAACAACACGCAAGCTACGTGGTTTCAGCGATAGCAGCGTCCATAGCAACCACCATAGCAACCAACATAGTAATGATGTAAAACGTATTAACTAACAAAGTAAACACTGACCAAAGATTATGAGAATTAAATGCAAATTTCTCGCTTGAAATTTTATCAAAACACATTTTAATGTCGAAACCATCTTCAAATATTGCATTTTCCCTGAGAATAAAAGGAATGCCAGCCATTGTCAGCCAGAAACTTGACAGTCACGTAACGTGGACGCAGGGCCAGCCGATAGGGGCGCTGGACCAGCAAGCGCTCATATCGGTCGTTTTGGGGCGTATGACAAACGGCCTGCTGTGTACTACTCTGCTCATTCAGCTGCAAACTCATTGCATATTTTCACATGCAGCCCATCGCCTTCGTATTGGCGTTTCTTTACACTCAAAAGTAATTGAATTAAACCCTTCACGTGTACTTCAGAATAAGGTCTTTTTAATAGTTAACTTTTCTTGTATTCTAACACATTGGGGTTTTTGAATTAATAGGCTGTCAGGTACCTATTCTAGGCTAGGCTACAAACACGACCAATCACTTGCTTTCTGTCACAAACTGCAGACATGTTGCCTTGGAATGTATACAGCTTGCATGTAACTTTACATGCATTACTTAAAATATGAATGAGAAAATGCTGAAGAGAAAATTATGTAGATCTAAAAAGCTGGGTGTGAAATGAACCCCTCTTAATCACAGTATACACCTAGGAGGGAAGAGAAGACTTACCCGTATTAAGCTTCTATGTGTAAGTACTGGATATATCATACATGTGTGTTATATGCAATATTGTACATCACAAGGAACATGTGAGACATCAGGAGTTTACGTTTACGTTTACGTTTACGAGGTAAAGCTATCCTGGCATTGTTCAATTTCTTTATTAATTTAATAAATACAATTTAGCAGAAAGCAAAAAGCCTATGTTATGCATTAAGCACTAAAATTGTACAATTATTTGCCTAGAGTCACACATCTAGTTATTTAGTGATCTTTGGTTTGAGCAACTATCATTGCCAAGACAAAACAGACAAAGTCTACAAACAAACAACCATATCAACGAGGGCATGGTCGGTTCCTTTGGCACCCACGTGCCCACACCCCCACCCTGTCCCCTGCACCATACCTGCATGTGGACCCACGGATACGACATATTGGATACACATATGGTGAGGTTGTTCTACCTTGGCTGTGAAGTTGTTTTTTATTTTCATAGTACTATGACTAGTAGACATTATATGATATGCGGTTTCCATATCGATAGCTTGGCAACAGAGGGGGGATGCTATGTGAGGGAATAAACATGCAACACCTGCCACATGCGGGTTGAATGCCAGATCTTTGGCGGATGATAAAAGACCAGTGGGGGGGGGAGCTTTGACTTAGTATTTGGACTGCATTCATAGTATCTGTTCACTTTCTAAAGGCTATCTCTCTAATAAGTACCTTTCAGACTACTCCCACACATAATTGCCCTGGAGTCTCAATCCAGGATTAATTAGCAGGCAAAGTGTTTTAATTGAATAACTGGTAAATCTGACTGTATGGCTCGTTTAGAGGTTATCCCATAATAGTAGCTGAGAATCAAGGTAGGCATCTTTAGCCTACAGCCAAAGATTTAGTTTTCAATTAAATCTCACATGCTGGTAGTGTCTTGTTGAGGTTTTCTTCTGTGGCTAACTGCTGTTTCTAGTTTAAAAAGGCACTATACATCACAAGCAGAAATAATGTATTGAGAGCAAAAAAATGCATCATTAATCTTTAAAAACATCTAGCTAGTGTCTCATGCTGTGTGTATTCTCTTTCCCACAAACAAGGGAGGATGTTTACAACAAATAGGATTTGGTTGTTCAAATTGGACGCTCAACAAAGCCAATGCATTTACAGTTCTTTACAAACCAACCCGTGGTGTTTCACAAAAGCCCAGCCCACAATAACAAAATATCATTGTAACAAAACGTATTTGGCTGAGTTTGAAGAACTTCGGGCCACTTCCTAAACCACTTTTACTTTGGTACAACTTGAAATAAATAAACAAACAACAGCTACCACACCATGTGGGCCTTCTTCACGAGCGGTGCCATGAAACATGTGATTCTGCCCCACGCACACACACACACACACACACACAGACAAATTAATTACCAATTCAGCACCTATGCTCCTTAAAACCTCCATTCTGCTCTGGGTTTTCAGGATTATAGGCCTGGTCTAACAGTGTCTCCGGGGAGGCCGCGATGATGTGCCAAGTACAGGCGAGGGGATAATTAACTCTGCTTTCCAATTAGGACAAAGCCATCCCCCTGAGATTACAACCGGGGACAGGATAAATATCCAGACATTAGAATGGGTGGGTGGCAGGGGAGGCAGGCGGCTGCATAACAAGGGAGACCTTTACAGACTGACACTAAACAATGACTGACATGCTAGTGTACTTGATGTGATGCATCGTCTGTTTACACACATCTTGAAAACATTTGAATAGTTTTAAATAGTTTTTCCCAATGAGGACATATTTTCACGTATTAGTATGTGTCGTTTTTCATACATTCCAGGCCATTGCGTGGTATCATGTCTCACCTAGCTTCCAAGGCAGAGGGGGTTTACCCGAATACAAGGTGATTTATGTAACAAATAATCAAAACGCACTCTGTACTTGTATACTTGTGTGTATGTTTCGTAACAATTGCTTCACTTGTACATGTTAAGTAATACATAACAAATGAAAACCATTTAACAACTTGAACCATAATACAATAGAAGAATACAATGAATATGTGGTGGGATTCTTTTTTAATGTGTTGTTTTCCATTACTGCAACCATTACTCATGTAGCAAGTCGCTCCATTCATAAAATGCATCATATCCCATAATGTCAGTAACAAGTGGTCAGTGTGGAATGGGACGGTCGTCCTCAGCCCTCGGAAATTATTTCACGTCGATGATATCAATGCATCCTGTCATCTAGGACTACGACTAAGACTATGGCCAATGGAGCCATTTAGGGCAAAGTCCTGCCAAGAAGACTATAGGAAGTCAATATCTCAGCCTGCACACTCAAGGACCAGTATGTCAGGCAGGGAGTGAGAATAGAAGCTCAAAGCTAACAGCCCGGGGGCTTTGTGTCAGGTGACAGCCAGTCACTTTACTACCCTTTAGTGCAGAGGAAGCCAGTCAAGCCTCATTCACATGGTGCACTTTCCCCACCATTTAACTCTGTAATGCCCAGCCCCCCTCCCCATTATTATTATTACAATGTGTGTTTTTTTTTGTGTCTTTTCCGTGAATTCTTTTGTGAATTAATTTCCGCTTTTACGTCATACATAGCATGTGGCTATTGCCAATGCTGAATGTGTGTGTGTGTGTGTGGGGTGCGGAGGGATTTTCAATAAAGCCTTTGTCAATGCAAAATAAAAATGAACTTGGACACAGGTTGCCATGGTAACTCTTCCCAAACTATCTTGCCACACAGTGGACTTTTTGTGCATCAACACTCATCAAGACATCATTTGTCATGTAGCTAACGATCGTTCCAGGAATGCCGTATTGATGTGTTGGTCTTGTGAGCCGGGATCACAGCTCCGGCGTCTGCCACAAGAGCCTGCAGTCAACAAGACACAGTCTCTCCATCTCTCTCACACACAGACACACACACCACTCAGATGGCAGGCAACTTTTTGTATAGGTCAGTGGCAGGGACCAACAGACACTAGTACAAGTCAGCACTCAACTGTGTTTGTATTCGCTCACACAATGTTTATTTAAATAGAGGATATTGTAATCTGGCTCATGTGTTCATGGGATTCTAGGGTCATTCTGAGCTGACCAACAAACAGCCAAAACATAAGGGTGTGAAAGAAAAGCAGGCCTTAAAACCCTGATAATCAGCGTTATCCAGTCTATTAAAAGTGTCAGAAGTGTAAGTGCCAAAATGGCTGCTGGCAGTAGGTGTGAGTGTGTGTGTTGGTACATTTCATAGATTAAAGTGTGCCGCACTTTGAAGACAGTGTGGTCTAACTCACACCTCTTTTGTTCACACTTAACGCGTTGCACTTCATTTTTCAACTCTCGGCCATACTCCTTCCAAAATAAGAGCTCCATTATACGTGAGTGATTATAGGTGAGTCTCCTGCAGCTCATCCTCTATGGATGCAAGAGGACTGTGACAGCTGACGGTGCAAGATGAGAAAGTAACTGGTGTACAGCCCTGCAACTACCTGGAGGACACACACATGTTACCATTTGAAGTTACTTTTTTAAAATTAATTAATTAAAAATTAAATACAGCACTCAACATTTTTCTGTGTGGAAACCACAAGACACACTTAAATCAACATAAACAAAGTTTACGTAGGATTGACTATATGCTTAACAAATTAGGCCTTTCTGATATGCATCTCATTGGATGTTAATTAGTGATGATTGTGTAAAAGGTGACTAGGTGTCATCCACTGACAAATGGAATGCATTTGTAAATACATTTCACAAATATATTATACAAAAATTGTGCAATGCTTTTGCAAATATAAAAAAATTATTATATTTGGAAGGAAGAGCAATTTGTCAATAACCAAACAAATTCAGAAATATGTGTTTTTATGTTTAGGTCCTAATGTTGACGAATGCTATAGTAGTGGGAAAATGCTAAATGTTATTTAATCAGAAAAACAGAAACATGTTTTGTTGTTGTCTGTGGAAATATCATTTGTTTATGCTTTAGTCCACATATGCCTCCGGATATGGGTGTGGACAGGGCACAGATGACACATTTACTGAAAAAAGCACACAGAAGCATCATGCAGCATCAAATGCAAGCAGAATCTGTGTTAATATTTAACAATCAGCTATTCATTGGAATAGCCATTTAGAGAAGTACAACAATTAGCAAATCATATTAACAAAACCAGATCCAAATATAACATTGCATCATCCATTTGTATAAATACTGCCACATACAGATAAAAACCTTTTTCATTAATATGATATTTCTTTAATAATAATATAGCATTCTACTTCTACACCTGATTATTTAACACATTTTTGCTTTTGTCAAATGATAGTGGTTAAAAATTGGCTAATTAATGAATCTATAGTCAATAGTATCATCAACAGTATCACTTTTGTTGGATTATGCATTTTATGAAAAAATACATGATATAAAATAGATATAAAAGACAAATAAATTACACCTAATGTTTTCCAAATGCACACAATAATATAAACACAATGCCACATACATTAAAAGCAACACTGTAGACCTATCAATAGGCATCTTCATCTTCTTTTTGAGCCCACATAAACGGACACTATGAAATCACAAATTGCATTTCACTCTCTGGATTCCTGCCGTTTCACAGTGTCTGGGTTAAAAGATGCATAATATTCCAAGCACTCATCGCCCTGTAGCTGGAGGATATTCTGTATACTTTCAGTCAGGCTGTTGTTACAAAAGCGTTTGCTCCTAGGCCACACAACTCTGCAGGAGTTATGATGACACCCACTACAATCCCTTTACTGTGTGTGTGTGTGTGTGTGTGTGTGTGTGTGTGTGTATGTGTATGTGTATGTGTATGTGTGTGTGTGTGTGTGTGCACACTGCCCGACTAGCACCAGCCTGGTTAAATAATTATTTTCATGTTCATTGTGTGTGTGTGTGTGCGTACGTGCATGCGTGTGTGTGTAATCTATTGTACATTGTGTTACCTTTTATATCCAGTATGCGCAGCCAGAACATTACAAGCAGTAGAAGTGGCAAATTTCAATAATTTGCTGACTTACAAGAAAAAAAAACATATTTCAATGCACTGTTTTGGTTTAACACCTATCGTGTTTTTTTCTCGTTTGTTTTGCAATCCATTTTTGTGACAATCGTTTTTTATTCTGCATATCAACTGAAACATGGATAGGTCCATCTTGATCTTACATCAGTTGCAGCTTCGCTGTGACCTTTACAACCCTGAAGCACTGTGAGCTACCAAAGGGAAGCTTTAAATGTCATGTCGTCAGAGACATGTCATTATACAGTACAGGGAAATATCTTCATTACAATTTTCTGGGGACCAAAATAATCACCATTTTGAGCATTTATTTGTCACTCACCAGGAAGGTTAGCTTCATTTGTATTTTCCTTTATTTGTTACAGAAATAAAAATGTGTTTGTTAACAGTGCTACATTTCCTTCCGTAGTCACAACGGAAGGAATTAGATTTTTGCTGCAGACACAAACAGCTTCTGTGTGAGTATTTCATTTTAGGCTATACTGTATATCCACTACTGTGATGTATAATGGATCATTAAAAAAAAACAGTGCCATAGAAATTATTCTTAATTATGTTCCTTAAAGGTGCAGTGTGTAAGCCTTAGTGGCATCTAGCAGTGAGGTTGATTGCAACCAATTGAATAACCCCACCCCTCCATTTCCAATGACCTGGCCTGTAAGGTGCCAGTAGGTACTTCCAAAATGATGTCATCACTTGCCACCAAGTGTCAAGTGATGAGGCTCCTTCATAGATTTATAAATTGTATTTAGTTATTTATAAAACTATAGGTCATAGCTTTTAAGATATCCATTATGATTGTTAATAGTTCCGCATTGTGGTAGCGTTTGGAAACGCATCTTCTAGAGCCGCTTGTCTGTTCTGGGTACTGCAGAAACACGACGGTGCAACATGGCGGGCTCCGTGGAAGAGGACCCGTTATAGTAAAGGACTCATTCTAAGGTAACGAAAACACAACGATTCTTATTTTCATGGGATTATACACTAATTAAAGGAGCTATATGCAAAACTGACAGAGCATTTAAAATGGGTACTGCAGTCCACATTCACAATATTAGAGAGAGTTGTCTCCGCTCGCCCGCTCCTCCCCAGACTCGACGCTCACACGGGTTGCCAGGTTGAGGACACTGAACGAACACGAGCTCAAGACGGGCCGAGCGCAACATTATATTTTGAGACTATGGGAGAATTTTAACATATAACATATAATCATCATCTTGCCATATATGCTATATGAATGAAATTAAGTGTGGAAAAACACTGAGAGTCACCGGGTGTAAAACATGTTTGTAAAACATTGGATATCCTGTGCCACCAATATGTTAGAGGAAGGAATGTATGGGAAAAGGGAAACCAAGGTAATAAACCAAGATAAGCAACCAAGGTAATAAACCAAGGTAATCAACCATGGATTCAAAGAATGTACAAAGGCCAAAAGGTATCCACAGCCATATGGTAAAGGAGAAGGATGGATCTCTGGAACCACTTCTTGGTAGATAACTAGTGGGGTGTCTGCCCTTGGATAGGGGTGGCTTAAGGCATACAATGCATATGATTGGTTTAGAACAGGGGTATTCAATTAAATTTCAAAGAGGTCCAGTTAGAGAAAATTTCCTCAAGCAAAGGTCTGGAACATCATAATGTCTAACTTGCATTATATATAGTGTCATATAACCTATTGAAGTAGCAGTAGTCGTATCAACATCTGTAGGCTATGTAGTTAACTGACTGTCAAATCAAATAAATGAAGTACAATTCATTAATATTTCAACAATATTTAGTGTCAGTTTTCACATTGAACAGGAGGGAAGTACTCTAATAATAAATAAATGTTCTGTTCTCATTTAAAGTCAAAAAATAAAAAACATAACAGAGAGCTTTTGAAAAATGGAAAAATAAAATAAAGTGCTTAATTTTAGAATTAAATAAAAGTAGCGAACCAACGTATTGAGAACCAATAGACAACACACGTATAGAGAACCAATAGACAACACACGTACAGAGAACCAATAGACAACACACGTATAGAGAACCAACACACGTATAGAGAACCAATAGACAACACACGTACAGAGAACCAATTGACAACACACGTATAGAGAACTCAACACACGTATAGAGAACCAATAGACAACACACGTACAGAGAACCAATTGACAACACACGTACAGAGAACCAATAGACAACACACGTATAAAGAACCAATACCAACACACGTACAGAGAACCAACACACGTACAGAGAACCAACACACGTACAGAGAACCAACACACGTATAGAG
>OMNO01069339.1:0-11628 GCA_900303215.1 Trachyrincus scabrus | reverse complement strand
TGTGTGTGTGGTAGTGCAGTGTGGTGTGTGTGTGTGTGTGTGTGTGGTAGTGCAGTGTGTGTGTGTGTGTGTGTGTGTGCTGACCTGCAGCCACTGGTGGAAGGGTTGTCCTGCTCGGAGCTGAGCAGACTGAAGGCGTTGGAGCTGCTGGGAGGAGAGGGGCTGTCGGAGTTGGAACTGGGAGAGGAAGAGCGATCTTAACTGTCATAAAATGACCCTGAGGAGCAACACTGTACACTGTGTCGTCATAGGAACAGGAACGGAGGAGGAAGAGGAGGGTGTGAAGCATGTGCCATCTGGTGTACGTGAGCCACTTGTGTCTATGAACCCCAGTTTGGCGTCTATACAATGTTAAATGGAACAATATGTCAGTCATTGCTTTTCAACTTACTGTATCTGTCAAAATACAGACCCTTTTACTCACAAAACAGAACAAAGATAGTTGCTAGCAGATACAATCTAAACCCTCCCCTCCCACAGGGGCCACTGACCTCTTATTGCTTCCAGAAGATTCCAACAGAGCAGAATCTTTGCTGTTGCCATTGGAGCTTCCTGTTGACTCGTTGCCGTGGCTCTGGTTGCCGTGGCTCTGGTTGCCACGGCTCTGGTTGCCACGGCTCTGGTTGCCACGGCTCTCATTGCCATGGCTCTCATTTCCATGGGATTCGGTCCCGCTCCCGCTGGAGCCGCTGCTCTTCATCTCCACGTCTTCCACGGGCAGCGAACGGGAGCGGTGGCCGTGCGGGGAGGCCGGAGGGTCCTGGAGGGACCCGCTGCTGTCACTGCCCTCCGAGGCCAGGCCCAAGTCGGGCCCGCCCTGGCTGTAGCCCCCCATGCGGTGGAGCTGGGCTATGGAGCTGCATCCGGACGCACTCCGGGGCATGGAGCCGCAAGAGGAGGCCCCTCTGCATCCCAGGGCCCCATCCTGGTCTTCTAGCCCTGGGAAGCGGTACAGCTTGGAGTCAGAGTCCTGCGACATGAGGAGGCAGGGCTGGCGAGGTGTGGCGGTGACGGCTTGTATCGGAGTTTGGTGGCTTGTAGCTGGAACACAATCACCCCATTGTCCTCAAGGCTGTTTGCCAGAGGGAATGGATTGTGGAGGTGAATGATCTGTTGATTAGGAGGATAAAGAGAACAATGTCAAACATGTCAACCTTTTGACTAGTTATACGGAATGGCACATAAGGATGATATATAGGAATGTTTTAAAAAAATATTCTCTGCTTGGACACCAAGAAATGTAAATTTGCGCCCACCATTAGTACTTCCACTGTTTATTCGCTTTCAACAAGACAAGACGTTTGTTGAATGAGACTGATGGCGTTGGTCTGTGCTGGCAGGCATTTTAATAAAAAACGAATATAACATGTTTCTAACATGTTTCTAACATGCTTATAACATGCTTCCGCTCCAAAGTCCGCAAAACTTGGCTAGTGCTGCCGCTCCTACCTGAGTTCAGAGGGTCTAACATGTGAACTTCAAGAGCCACTATACCTTCCTCTCCAACAGAGTACCCGGGCCACTGAGCCAGACCGAATACCTTCCTCTCAGCACAGAGTACCCGGGCCACTGAGCCAGACCGAATACCTTCCTCTACCACAGAGTACCCGGGCCACTGAGCCAGACCGAATACCTTCCTCTAACACACAGTACCCAGGCCACTTGGCCAGACAGCACAGAGAGAGGTCCGTCTGTCCCAGTCCACCATTCAAAGGATCAGTACTTCTGTGCTGCTGTGTGTCTGGTCCACATCAGTCTTTTAAAAACAAGCCTGGACCAACTGAGAAGACAAGAGGCTGATTATCTATAATGATTAAATATTGTTTATATAATGTAATGATTATATATTGTTTTAGGTAATGTAATGATTATATATTGTATATATAATGCATGCTTATAGGTTGTATATAATGTAATGATTTAATATAATAATATTATATATAATAGTAGTAATAAGTAGTATAATAAGTAGTATAATAGTAATATATAATATTATAATGAATGTTTCCATGCAAGTGAGGATTTAAGGCAGTATGGAGAACTGGATTATACTGGATAATGGATTAGTATGTACATTATTAGGCTATCCTTTATTCTGAGCCAGGATACTGTGTACACAACATGGCCATTCAAAAACGTTAACTTTTTGACTTACTATATGTCGATATGTCTTGGTGTGTTCATGTGTGTATGCATGCGAGCAGCGGCGGCCCTGGGTCTTCCTGGGCTAACTTCAGCAACAAGCCGTGGTCTGCACCACGAAGGCCGCGGCTTGCGTAAGCTGCCATGGGTCTGACGTTACACCTATTTGCCCCAATCGTGATAAGCCTAGTACAGAAGGTATACAAAGGATGAGGTCATCACAGCCACTGCATCATCATCAACATCCCTTTCTGGGAAGCTTTTCTACACATGTTCACTAACTTCACAAGAGCCTTGACCCTTCGCTTCCAGCACATATGTGTGCTGAAATGATTAGCCGATTAATCGGTTAGACTGTCAACAAGGTCTTTTTTAGTTTTTTATTGATCAAGTAAAAATACCAAGCACTTGCTCAAAGCTGCCAAAGTGCACATACTGAGCACATTTCAGACCTCACTAGTCTCTGATAACTTATTTATATTGATTTCAATAATACAATAATAAAAACTATGATTTGGAAAAAGAATCAATAAATAAATCACTCATTTGTGACTTGCAGCCCTAATGCATACAATGCTTGAGTGAGTCTATTTCAAATTGGACTTCTATTTCAAAAACACCTTCTACTGTGTCACCACAGACCACCTTACATAAACTTGCTGGACAGGTGCTAGCGTTTTATAACCGAGAATCCCATAATAGCATTGCCTTACAATCTTGTGCAACCGGCTCAATTTACATGACGGCTGGCATCATTTATTGCTGCATCAGGTAACAGTTGTGCATACACAGCTTAACAATTTATCAAAATATTATCGAAATCGCAATATGGCCAAGTGCCATATCCAAATCGCTGGAGCTGCAATTTTTTGATCAGGGTAAAGTGTGTCAATGTAAATGCATAACACCATGATAAATGAAGTACTGTAGTGCTTCAGAGATGCCCTGGCCTTTTCTCCGGATGTAAGAAAACATGTTTGTTTGGTACAGACCCCAACAAATGTCATGATTTTAACAGTTTTCTCAGTGAAAATGAAAATTGTGATGCAGAAATGATCATTCCCACTAATACTGAATCATATCGCAATCGCAATTTCCGTCAAACTAATCGCAATATGATTGATTGTTTTACCATATCGTTCAGCCCTAGTGCTCATCTAACAGTGTTGGCACAGCATCCACTCAGCAGGTCCAACACCTTAACGTTGATCAACATTCAGATGTCAAAGACCTTTGGAGTCAATAAGCGCTGACCACACAATTTTCTGTACAGGACTGTACAGGGGCCCGCTCAGTAATGTCTGAAAGACTACATGAGGACAAGCCACAAGGTAAATCCAAAGCTGACCACTCCCTCATAGTGTTTATCGAAAACAGCAACGAGGACGCCATTCTGCTCTCCCTGCCTGCGTCTCACACACACACACACACACACACACACACACACACACACACACGTGGGCTGTCAAGCGTAACACTACGCAGTGTGTAATAGCTAGCATATGCAACCCCGAGTCCCCTGGTCCAACTGCAGCGAAAACACAATACAACGAGCACACAGCCCATTCATCAAGACACACACATCACGTTACAATATAGCGCCTCCTTCAGACGTGCGTCAATTCCTAGATTACTGATGCAAAACAGAAATGAAGAGCAAAGAGTGTGACTGAGACATGTTCAAATAGTGCTGGAAATGATTGAACAAAGCAAAGTACACAGGCCAATGGAACATATATCTGAATAAAGTTTTTCGGTTTTCAAATTCCTTACTCTAATTAAAGAGAAAGTGATTTGCAGTGTCGCCTCTAATGTGCAATGTAATGTAATCTGTAATGTGCTATATCATGAAGATTCCCCTCCACATTGTGATCCCCTTCATGATTTATTATTACCAGATGAAAGAAAGTATTCCCTACGATTACTTTGATAATTTAAAAGTCAATAGTTCAGGAAACGTGTTAGTCTCATATTAAACTACACTTCTTAGGCAGTCATGGATACTATAATCACATCAACGGTAATACCATTCAACTTGATCTGTCGATTCACGTAAGAGTCCATGACAAAGGTAAAGTGCCGCTCCATGTACAGTATAACGGATCGCAGGTAGTCTATGTTAAGACACCTGACAGCCTTCTTAATGTAACGAGTCGTGCCTACCTCAACATGATACAAACAATACAAATAACAAATACAAATACAACAATAATGAGTTGTTAAAGGGCGTCACGTGAGAACCAGCCCTGTAAGTCTTTTAGTAATTTAAAAAAACGTATCGATTAGATGCTTATATTTAGTACCTATATATTATAATAACATATCGATATGCTAATAATAATTGAATGACATCGATTATATTAAGGACATTCTTAAGTCGTTGTTTAAAAATGCATGTCTAAATAGCAATGGAATCTACCATCAGATTGGCATATAACACAATCATATAACACAATATAATATAACACAATCATACAAAACTACCCGAGGCGCAGTGCAGGAAAGACATTTCACTCACCCGTCAAAAAGAAAAATCGTTGACGAAATGCAATCTTCAGAGGCCAGTCGTTACTGTTCAATTCCGCTTACAAGTACTTTGGTTGGAACAACTGCGTTATGGATGGTTTGACAGTCCTTCGTTCTCTCTAGTTTCTGACAGTCTGCCCTGAATCCTAGTCCTGACAATGACCTCATTTCTACCTCCTCCCTTAGCCCCGCCTTCAGTCGACATTCATTGGTTTACGTAAGCGTTTTCTCCACGGGAAGAATGTGAACGCAGCCGTTTAGACCGGGGAATGGCATAGTGAGCTGTCACTCTATTTATGTAAGGATGTCATCTGTGTATCATCCTCTTCACGTGGAAACCATATGGCCCGGCGTGCATGAGTCGGGAGCAAATCGCTACAGCTGAAAGTGAATGCAGCCATGCTGGTGGTTGGTTCTCAGTTATCTAAACGGTTATACAAGCGTGTGTACGTGCAATGTGGGCAAATTGCTCGATGCGTAGGCCTAAGCGTTTTTTGTTGCAATCTGAATTGTTATAACATCATGTTGTGATTAACCCGAGGTCAAATACATTTTTAAAACGTATAATTAAATAATTTTGTAATTGAATTAGACTTTTCAGAGACATAATACATACAAAATAAATTTCAAGAGGGCAATTTATTTCTTACGATAGGCAATCACTTGCCTATCCACTAATGATATCCAACATTATGACCAATAATGTTGTAGGCCTAGACCTAGATCCATTGACATGGTCATTGGCATCAAACATTTCTCCAGTACAATCCTACATAGCAAGCAACTAGATTGCCAAAACATGGCCTATTCCTTGGAGATCTATGTATTTGAACTCATCAGCAGGCCTATTTACTATGTGAAGTTAGAAAGGATCTTGTGGGAAACATTAGGCCTAGTGGTCGATAGAATAGCTTTGAAAGTCACAAACCCTACTATGCCATTTTTTTTATTCTTGCAGAGCAACAAATGGAAACACGCTTTCACATTTTTCAACAAAACACTAGTGAGAATGAAAGAGATAACGTCGTAGAACGTGTGCAATGTGTCTTGGTAGCAAATATGCATTTTTTGATGGAAAATACAAATCTAAATGTCAAAATTATACTCATTGTTTCTCAAGGAATATATAAGCTACTAATAAGCTACTAGTTTTACAGAAAAGTAAAAAAAAAAAAAAAAAACATTTATTCCTTTCCATTCCATGTTTCAGAAAGCATGACCCCCAAATAAATATTTCTCTTTCCAAATTTCACCACTGCTTCCATGTTTCAACACCATTCAATGATTGGACGATTAGCATATCCGTTCACACATGTAGCAAACGCCTGTGACACATCTCTCCATCTGCTGCAAGCAGAGCCTCGCAGTCTGGCAGAAAAAAACAGCGGATAGGGAAATCATTGCATTATTTGACACTTTATTTCTCCATTTCACTACGATTCTTTAGAGTTGGAATGTTTTGCTGTGCAAGTGTTAACCTGTTGCCTTATACAATTGGTGTGTGTGTGTGTGTGTGTGTGTGTGTGTGTGTGCGTGTGCGTGCGCGTGTGTGTGTGTGTGCGCGTGCGTGCGTGTGTGTGTGTGTGTGTGTGTGTGTGTGTGTGTGTGTGTGTGTGCGCGTGTGTAAGCTCTTTCTTACTGCTTAACCATAATGTATTTGGTACTTTAATGATGTACTTAATTGATGCTCTACTGCTTCAAAAATGTACTTCACAAACACAATACCACCATTCAAAAGCATGTTTTTCAATCCACTAAATAATAATAATAACAATAATAATAATAATGATTATTATTATAATTCATATTTTCCTTTTTCTGAAACCACAGATGGGTGAGAGTCTGGAGGGTGAGCTGTACTTCCAGCCGTACGCCCCTCATTTTCACAGTGGCTGTGGCACACCAGATGGTGAACTGGCCTGTCATTACTGTTGGCAGTTGCGAATACCTATGCCAACGTGATGAAGCAAGATGAGAAAGCAGGTCCGCCCCATGCCAGGCATGTGTATCATATGCATGTGCGTACAAACCAGGTAGCACGTGCTTATGCTCTAGCTAGGGGCAGGCATGAACCCTGCATACACCCACGTTGTCACGCACTCATACCTATTTTAACGCGATTGAGCCACGTTTAATGTAAAATGTGATATGTTTGTGGGTATTTAAAAAAATGCAAGCCTACATCATTGTATTGCACTATTCACATCTTATCGAGGCGTGGAGCGTGATGACATGACGTTCATGCTAGAATCAGACAATAATGAAAAAAATAGATTTCAGTGCCTCACACTGGCTTCTGTGCTCTCATCTACAGTGAAAGTAGTTGACTTGAACCTTTGTCAAATGTATGCATCCGATTGGCCGTGATGTGGTGTTTATGATTCTTACTTAACAAAATCGTCATCCCTACCCTGCCCCCCCCATCTCTGACTGAGACTCGGACATATGTGATCACATGATCAGCTGTGCTGAACACTGGAGGGCAAACTGAAGCGTGGCTCACCCTGTGAGTTAGGGTTAGGGTTACTACAGTACAGCATGTAAACTGATGGAGTTAGTTAGACTACAGACCACTGGATTAAATGCAGTGAACAATCGCCAAAAGCATTCCACTGTGTGGGGGGTTACTAGATGATGGAGGGTTCGAAACTAAAGTGACGACCTGCGTTGGACGGAATGCACAACTGGTTGGCTTGGCGATCCAGACAGACCCGGACACACTGCCCTTTAGCCTGAATGCAACACAATGAATGCCCAATGAATGATTTACTGTTGATGCTCAATTCACTCCTGTAATTATCTTCTCATTTTAATCTTTTGTTTAAATAAATGAATAAAGGCCATACATTGCTTGGCTATATCATTTGAGCTGTACTTATACAATGGGTTGTGTGGAAGAGAAGAGAAGATCATTCGTAGTGGCCTTGACATTTGCACGATATTGGACTATGTCAGTTTTACCGCTCCACAGTGGCAGCTGATAAAACATCACTGACACAGCTTGTAGGTGAACACACTGACCCAGACATGAGCCCCCACACGCAATTATAGGATGCTGTTTTACTGCCAGGTTGCAATTTCTGTTTCATCACTGGCAGCAGTCCCTCGGAACAAACAAATGAATGTGCTGACTTGTGACTTGTGACTTATGATACCAGTTATGTTCAACTGGTTATGTTCCACTGGTTATGTTCAACTGGTTATGTTCCACCGGTTGTGTTCAACTGGTTATGTTCCACTGGTTATGTTCCACCGGTTGTGTTCAACTGGTTATGTTCCACTGGTTATGTTCCACCGGTTGTGTTCAACTGGTTATGTTCCACTGGTTATGTTCCACTGGTTATGTTCCACCGGTTGTGTTCAACTGGTTATGTTCCACTGGTTATGTTCCACCGGTTGTGTTCAACTGGTTATGTTCCACTGGTTATGTTCCACCGGTTATGTTCAACTGGTTATGTTCCACTGGTTATGTTCCACTGCATTTAGAAATGATAGGAGTTGCTAGACATTACATCATCAACTAAAAGATAAATTGCTACTTTATTCATTGCACATTGCTAAATAATATTTAGAGTAAGTCTTTCTAATTTATTTAATGTGGCTACTAAAAACACAGACTAACTCGGAACAGAGGAAATTAAACAGTAACAGGTAACATAGTTACTTTATAACTTTATAACATAGTTATGCTCTTTATAACATAGTTACTTTATAACTTTATAACATAGTTATAAAGAGCATTCAGGAAAGATGTGGGTAATACGACGTTAACTAACTATAACTACCAGCAACTAATTGTACCCCCAAGCCTCATGGAAAGAAAAATAGTGAAACATAGATCAAACATGCATGAAGAAAGCAGTTTGAATGTACATTGCCATCAGTAGCCTCAGAAACCTTTGGGGTACACATTGACTGAGGAAAGCGGAGCTATAATTGAGGTACAAATGGCTTGGTGAATACAAGAGCACTTCTATTGCCACTCTGGCTCAGTATTCTTCTCTTCACACACTACCAACAAATAATGCAAGCCCTCGACTTTGACGGTCACAAAGAGGGAGGGTGCACGTGGCTTACTCCTTCTAAGATTAAATGAGGAAAACAAATGGGGCTCTTCAACCAAACCAATAGGATGCTATTCAGGAGTAAGAGTGAGAGCCCCCTCCCCCTTTTTTATGATATCTGTTACCCCTAGTAACAGATGAGGTGTCAAAGTCATATACTAATGCAGCATCACCACTGGACACAGTTCACCTTAGGATAACTATGTAGCATTTTCTATGTAACATGAAATTCTACTTTTTTTTTTTACATAGTTGTGAGTTTATTTCTTCTGTTCACATGCCAATGCATGGCTTTAATGCATGGCTCCATCACATGGCCCTAGTGCATGTCTCATACAGTGCTAAGCTCTCCTCACTCCAGTGGATCGGAAGTGATTCAGACTCTCCATCTACTTGTTGGCAGAAATGGAAGAGGAAGAATCATTGTTGACTGTACATAAGGGGGTGGGGTCCTGTACTGTGTTAGAGCCAACACTGTGTGGCCCCAGGCAAATGTTCCTCGTTTCTATTTCGGTGAGTGCAGTGCGTGGCATCCCTTATTGTAGTCTCTGTGACCAACAATCCCGACTCGTCAAGGAGGCAGGTGTGATACCACGTCCCTGTGTGTGATCATGAGGAAAGATATTCTGTCATAACCGTGATGCATGACACAGATGGCGTTTCTCCTCTACGACGATGTTCACCGGATCGCATGGTCTGGAAGTAGGCCTAGTTGTGAGTGGCTGAACTGATCGTTATCTATTTAAAATGTTTAGTTGTTGTTTTTTCCCATCATCCTCGTCAATCAATCATTCGTTTGTTTGTTTTAAACGACGGTGTTCTGTTCTGTTTCTCTATTTCATTTGGAACACCTTGCTACTGTATTTTTTCGTGGAAAGACTCCTTTTTTTGTGAATGGCACTGAGACAAGGATTAGTGTCACAGATGTCATCGACCTTTATTGTGTAATGATTAACTTGGTTGTTCAGGCCTGCAGGCCTGAATGCAGCTTTAGTCCATCAATTAACAACTAGGGGTTTAAATACATGGGCAAGTACAAGTAACTTATTAGTTGTTTTGTTATCGAACCTATGTCGCCCCCTATAGACTGTTTTAAAAACGTACAACCTACGAAAAAATGTCTGTTTGATTCGCGTATCTACAGACAAACAAATGAAGAATGTTGTCATTCGGTGCAAATTGGAAATAATACAATTGCAATGTTATTATGCCAACCACCAAAAAATGTAATAGATAATAGATAGAACAACAAAGTTGTCTGTCCAAGGAATGTTCGAATGAGACATGTGGAATAAAGTTAAATGTCAAACGGAATTTATTGACATTTTTATTATATTCTTTGCAGAGGGAACATTAATACAAAAAAGATAGAAGGATTTGGTTGCCTCAAGGCACAAGCAAAGTTTTATATTTCTTCACCTTTGGTCATCTTGACATACGTCAGCATTATATTAAACATAAGTAAAAAATATCTAATAATATCTAATAATATATTAATGATACTTTACACATTACACAAGAATGCCCTCGTTTAATAACAAATCGCAAGCGTAAAAAATTGTAGAAATGTAAACAGATAAAAACAAGACTTTTAGAAAAGTGCAACAAGAATAAACGCCCCAAACCTTGCTCATTAAGGGGAAATGGTAGCGCAATGGCTGTTCTCACAATCAATACTGTCTTAGGTCGTGTCTAGTTATGGGGAATATTGTTGATGGGATTTTAAGTAAGCGTGTAACCCCCAGCCATTCGTAATGTCTCCCTCGGGACACGTTTCCTTTCATTAGGGAAATGCTTAGGCCTACAACAACAACAAGCGTATGTGATCCCTTGACAGGAGAGACGCTGCAGGTTGCCATGCTGTCCAGGAACATATTTCCACTTTTGACTGGATAACTACATCTGCCCTTCAGAATAGCCTACCTTTTATGGGCTTTGAAATGGTAGGCAGTCTGCCATATAAATAAGTAACGTAAATCGATATACTTGTGTAGGTGTAGTAGTAGCCTATGTAGGAAAACGTTGTTACTTCTGCTAATGTTGTTCGTATAATTCACAATTCCGTCGTTTTTTTCTTTCACGCCGAAGGAGTACATCTGTCTTCCAGAGTAACCACGAGCCACTCCAGTTTGCCTGTGATCAGGCGGCTGTACGCCCACAGCACTGCGCTCAGACTCGGGGTGCTTCGAGGAACACACGAGATTTGCGGGTTCTCCACTGCCCCCTGCTGGTGAAGATACAAAGCACAACAAGGAGAAGAAATGAAAAAGAAGTGCATTGAAAATGAAAGCATATATTAGATATGATTAAATGACTGAAACAATCGCTCTGGACGTAGTGCCTGCTGCTGGTTGTATCCTTAAGGCTTCCATATGTTACTGTTTAACAAACGATAGATGACGACGTCGTCAGGTGTCAGCTGCATTTCATCTCAGCCTTTCACACTGAGTGTGTGTGTGTGTGTGTGTGTGTGTGAGAGAGAGAGAGAGAGAGAGAGAGAGAGTTAATGAGAGAGGCTTTATTTGTAAAGCACGTTGAGTTGTCATAGTAACTATAGCGACGTGCTATATATTATCGACGCAGAAATAAAGCGGTGCCTACATGAAGCTGGTGCTGCAGGGGAGTTTCTCTGTGATTTAAAGGGTTAACGGATGATCTCATTAGCACACTATGGCCCCCTATCTTGTAGCTCTCCTGAGGAAGGAAGGCCTGATGTCACGTCTCACCCGGCGGAGGGGAAACAAACAGCGAGCTGTAGATTTATGGGAAGCCAGGATACCACTGCTCAATAGGAAGCCGAATATGTCACCCAATCACAGTCAGAGCAGCGGGGGTGTCATTTGTTGTTACTGTGAAGATTGAGTGGTTTTGTCTTCGGTTGTGAAGACAGTTATTT
>OMNO01069327.1:0-11422 GCA_900303215.1 Trachyrincus scabrus | reverse complement strand
GGCATGGTATGGGTGGGTGGCATGTGGGTTTGGCATGGATGGGTGGCATAGGGTACTACATGTGTGAGTGTGGCCAGGGTTCTACCTGGCATAGGGTACTACATGCATGTGAGTGTGGCCAGGGTTCGACCTGGCATAGGGTACTACGCATGGCCAGGGTTTGACCTGGCATAAGGTACTACGTGTGAGTGCGGCCAGGGTTCGACCTGGCATAGGGTACTACATGTGTGAGCGTGGCCTGGCATTCGACCTGGCATAGGGTACTACATGTGTGAGCGTGGCCAGGGTTCAACCTGGCATAGGGTACTACACGTGGCCAGGGTTCGGCCTGGCATAGGGTACTACACGTGGCCAGGGTTTGACCTGGCATAAGGTACTACATGTGTGAGTTCGGCCTGGCATAGGGTACTACATGTGTGAGCGTGGCCTGGCATTCGACCTGGCATAGGGTACTACATGTGTGAGCGTGGCCAGGGTTCGACCTGGCATAGGGTACTACACGTGGCCAGGGTTCGGCCTGGCATAGGGTACTACATGTGTGAGCGTGGCCTGGCATTCAACCTGGCACATAGGGTACATGTGAGCGTGGCCAGTGTTCGACCTGGTATAGCGTATTACGTGTGTGAGCGTCTTGACATGACATGGGTGCCATGCAAAAACCTACATGAGATTGGATGTGTGGCATGGGTTTGACCCCTCAAAGCTTGAACTGGTTGGTTTGAGGTGGTGGTCTGTTTTATCTCTGCAGTATTTTGGTCAGACGTTTCTGATTACTTTTAAGTCAGTTGTGGCCTACATTAACCACAGTAACAGTTAAAGGGGATATGCAGGCACCAGATATGTTTGAGCAATCCAGTATACATCAAGAGCCTGGAACGACCGAACACCTGGCTTTTTATTCCATCTCCTAACATACTGGGCAGGTAGATTTGAGTGTGATGCAGATTGGATTACAGTGTAAATGAATGATGGAAACGACAGGTTCAGATCAGTGACTTCAATCTAGGACTACAATGGGAAGGAACAATGGATACTTGGAACGATGGATAGACTAATGGCATTCCACATGGACAGATTGGAAAATATACCAGAAAATGTCTGTAAATGGTTATTGAAGATTGACCGTCTGTGACGTGGCTGCCCTTCCTACCCCTGACATGCTTGATGGATGGTAAGCCTTGTGATTGTATCCTGTGTACTCCAGCGCTGAGATGCAAGTCTTTCTCAGGCTGAATTGTAATGTATTGGACAGGGCTAGCTGGATCTGGGAGCTGGGTCCCCTTGAATCAGAAACCATCTTGGAAACATCCCAACTAGGGTTTCTTCAAACTGCAGTTGTGCTCTTCTTCAGATGAGGAGGTAAAGAAACCCACACTGGGGCTTCAAGATGGTGTAAAGCTTAGGTTGTATTCTAGTCACTGAGAGAAAGAACCCTCACATCTTACCCGTGGCATTTCTCCTTGGCTAATCCCTGTCACCGTCTCAAAGGACGTTCTCTTGAACACATGGTTTCTTCTAGGGGGGCAAGTCGACAGAACTGTAGACTTCAGACTTCACCGTATCGTAGCGTGCATCTCTGGTCACTCAGACCACACCCAGATCAGTAAGGCAACACTCATGCGATTTTGATGCAAGTTTTTGAAAGTAGCAAGGAAATGGACAAAAGGCACCAGAACACAACCAGAGCATGTTTGGAGTCTGGAGTTCTGAAAATGTGAGTATTTTATTACCTTGTCTTTTCTCTCAAACACACACTTCTCTCACACACTTTCTCTTAACTGTAGATGTATGTTAAAATGATATGGTCTCAGTGTTGATTGTTAGTTTGGGGTAACTTTGCAGGTTATGGTTGGCTTTCTGTGAGCTGTAAATCTTTTGGATATGTGTAGTTTATACCTGAAAATATCTAGATCATTTATAAATGTGGTCACTATTTTGAGTTGAAGGATTTCAGGGTTAAGAGAGGGTTAAGAGTATCCTTAGATTTACAACAACCCAGCAGCTGAATATGGCTAAGTATCATTTTGCTATTATACTACTATTGATACTGCTAGTGCTGGTACTGCTAGTGGTCTAAATATCTGGGCTGTGATTGTCACAGAAGTTAAACCCTACCAAATGGCAAGGAATTACTTTTTACACCATACTTTTGTGATGAGTTAGTACTTATCTAAAAATTATCAACAGCTAAAATAATGGACCTATGTCCCACATGTTGCAGTAATATAGACTAAAGAACTGTACAGAGCTAAAATTGTAACATGTAGTTTGTGTCACAAGGTGTCTGCCTCTACACTCAGCTCCATACCTCCCTGCTGTCACCGCTGGTCTAAGAAGTCTTCCATAACAGTGAGGTCGGTGCTCTTTCAGTTTCAATGCTTGGGCTGAATGTCTTATCTCTGTAGCCTCTACTAGACTTGAGAAATAAAAGGAAGTGTTCAACAAGTATGCTTATTAGCGTAAAAACGAATGGCATAGCTGTTCAGAAGAGTCAAATAATTGAATTGTTGGGCAAATGCTACCATAAAACTGCTGCTGTAGGTGAAATCCCAAGCACTGGTGTGGCTAACATAACACAAGGTAACTAAGAACATTGTTGTTCCTCTTACACCCTCTGATTATTTTATTGGATTTCAGTTCATTCTCTGTGAGGCCATGTTGTAAATCTCAATGCAGAGTCGTGACAGATTCAGAAATACCACAGCTTTTCTCATTTTCCAACTCTCATTGACTTGGGAAACGAGGCAGGACAGGTTTTTATAGGAAAGAAGCATTTTAAAATGGCAGCGTAACTTCCTGTTTCTGGTCATTGTAGTGTTACCATGTGATCCCAGCGTCTGTTGTCTTGGCGCCGTGATGGCTTTTTAAATGGATGAATGTTATGCGTTTACAGTGGGGGCAAGTCCAGTACTTGCTGTCTTGAACCTGTATGATGCACAAGATGTGGATCCAACAGCACAGGTGAGCATTTGCTATGGACAGTTCATATCGATACCTACCTGTATTTACCCATATTTTTTATTACATTATAATATGAAGACCTTCTCAATGTGCTCTATGCAGAGTAGCTTTAAACCAGGCTCACCAGTGTAAGTGGTATTTGATAGTTGTAATTGAACTTGCATGTGAACGTGTTTTTAAAATACTGTCTGACTTTACAGGATCCCCTGGACGAGGCATGCGGGACCAGAGGGTTACCATCACCAAGCTTATCTGAAACACTAAAAGCCCTGAGGTTCTTTTTAGGTCTGGTTACCGATTGGAGAGTTTTACAAATGTATTACATTCTGTGCAATTTTGCCAAAGCTGTGATTTGAGGTAATTTTGGGGTCATCTATGAGTCATATGAGCTATTTTTGCTACTATTGCTGCTACTACTACTATAGTTTATACGTTGCTTATGTCAACTTGTAAACAATGTTTTTAATTTAAGAAAGTTGGATATTGGCTTTACGAAGGTTTACAAAATCCCAGGGTTGTTACCAGATGTTAGACCAAACTACCGCTGTGTTTGTCACCAGACCAGGAATCTGTGGCGAAGGGGAACTGATGGCGGAGCCATGCTGAAGGACCTGCCTGCCGAAGGATATCCCTTGTGGGGCCAATGACGGCCAACTTTAAAGTGATTATCACTTTACAGCTACTGAACTAGCAACTCAACTACTAAAGTCTTTGGAAGGTAAATACCAACTGTTGGTCAACTTGGTGTTCTATGTCATGTGACATAGAACCCATGGCTCAACTACTGCCACTGTTTGTTACCAGACCAGGAATCCTTGGCTGAGGAGAGCTGATGGAGGAGCCGTGCATCTGGAGGAAGACCATGAATTTAGCTGCCAACAAGTATCCCTGGTAAGGTTGCATAAACTGAACTTTGTGGACTTGTACAGTGCAACTGTACTGTTTACTACCAGACATTACAGCAAACTACCGCTGTTTGTTACCAGACCAGACAAACTACTGGCGTTTACCAGACCAGACTACCACTGTGATTGTTACCAGACAATGAGGCCAAACTACCGCTGTTTGTTACCAGACCAGGAATCCATGGAGCAGCCATGCTGGTGGACCTGCCTGGTGAAGGATGTCCCCGAGGGGCGAATGACTTCCGACTCAAAAGTGATTATCACTGATGAGAGCTGACGGAGGAGCTGTGCATCTGGAAGGTGAATCTGGTACAGATGGTACTTGTACAGGGCAGTATAAGGTAGTGGATGAGGTGTATAAGAATTGCACTGCCTAGAAATGACCCTGTGTTGTACTGTGCAAGTGATCAATAAAAGACTTTGACTTTGACTGTTGGACTGTCAATCAAATGGTACTGGGTTCGGTCCTCAAGTTCTCAGACTACATGTAATGACATGCATCTTACATTCACTGTAAGTCTCTTTTGATTAAAGTATAAAGCTAAATATATAATGTTCTATGTAACTATTAACCTTCCTGTCTACACTTCATTTTTGTATGTATCTTGTGCATTGTGTGGTTGATAGCTGGTATAAACAGCCTCACCTGACCCGAGTCAGGCTGCACACCTGTGGGGATTTGGAGTAATCAAAGCACAGGATAAACCAGCCATCACCACAATGCTCGGACATTTAACACCTGGCTGTAACAGCTTGCCAACTCTCCAATAAACTGGGTTGTACACTACCTGTGTGTGTCGGAGAAGCCCAGCAAAGCCACTTAGGTGTGTTTGGGTCGACTGCCACATGCATATTTGACAATAACATTTACATAAATAAAGAAATAAAACGTTTCACCACTTGGGGCTTCTGCGGACCTTTTGTATGTGTGTTACCATAGTAACGAAGGCAGGCAACTCGGAGAAGAACAGATTTTGTTTTATTTTCGTTTTTTTACACCGAAGCTTAACAATTGAAAAGTTACAATTTCTGTGTCATCATATGAAGACGCAACTGGCATGGATCTGGAGGATTGTTTCAGGCCTATCCGCGAGGGACATCTTGGATTGTGAGTCTCTATAATCGGAATGACTTATTTGCGTGCTGGCTTGTGTAGGCCATTGTGTTCTGTCAAATTTGATCAACTTTAGTAGAGTAGTTAATTTTTTGTTTGTGTGCGGCTCCCAGAAAGTTACCGAGAGAGCGATATGCGACGACAGGAGCCACGCAAATGCTGGAGAAACGCAAAGAAAATACTGAAGCCGGCGAGCAGCTAACCGCTCAAATAGAGGTAGGCTACAGCCCACGTCCTACAGATGTATATTTACACTTCATCTTGACTACTTTGACACCTACTGGGTGTCATGAGGTTTCGTGTTTTTTTTTTATCCTGGCAGTCACTGCCCGCAATTCCACAACGTGAACATAAATCTGACCAGTGTTGATGTTCGTTGGCACACTGTGTGCGTTCATGCAGGTATTTCAGCACAAACGGAAAAGTTTGCGACAGCGCCGAGACGAAGTGCTCGTTAAGGAGGAAAAACTCAAGGAGTCACTTCTAAACTTTGACAAATTCCTCAAGGTACGTGGCAATTCTCTCTCGCTCTCTCTCGCAAATAGCTTTATTGGAATGGAAAACATTGCAATCATTATAAAGTACCAAGGAAATATAAAATTGTGTGTGTGTGTGTGTGTGTGTGTAGGAGAATGATGCTAAGTGCAGTAGAAGTACAAAGAAGGCGGGGAAGGAGAGGCTGATGGTGCTTCAGAAGGAGACGGAGATAGAGAGACTGCACAGGGACTGTAGTGCACTTGACAGGAGACGACAGAAGCTGCAGCTCTTGGTGCAGAGAAACGCCCTGTATTGGCACTTTCTGGAACAGGTCCTCCAAACAGCCAAGGTGATTCAGAAGTATACACACAAAGCACCATGACACTCAAGATGAAAACCAAATGTGTGACTCTTAAATGTAATGTTAAAAAGAGTAGCTTACATTTATTTTTCTTTTATTAGTCCATTACCTGTATATTGCACTTTAAAATAGCATAACAGTATACAGTTGTACTTTGATTTACCCATGGCTATGAAATAATTTGTGTTCATTCTTCCCCTTTCGTGTGTCGTATTATATGCACGTTCGTCTACGCGTGCACAGTTCAAGGAGGTGCCGGAGTTGGTGGGTCGTTTCAAGACCCTCCTCGTCACGAAGACCCAGCTGTGTCAGAGGGAGAACCAGGCCCAAGAGCACTTGAACAGCCACAGAGGGACCCTGCAGAGGGACCTGGACAGACAGAACTGCCTGCTGATGCATAACAACAACCTGCTCTCCCAGTTACAGACCCAGCTGGACCACATACGGGCCGAAGCTCTCGGATGGGTAAATCAGATTCCTCACCTGTATGTTTTATATTGCCCGTGTTGTTGTATATGTTCATGTCATGCCGTGTGTATTGTTTACAGAACAATAATCTTAATCTAAAATCTACCATCTAAAAGCTACCATTCTGGCACATATTGCACTCCTAGCCTTCCCTGGATGGAGGGATCCCCCTTCTGCGTTCCTTCTCGAGGTTTCTTCCTTGATAATTATGTATATTATTATTAGGGGGTATCGTATAATTTGGGCCTGTGAAGCCCTTTGAGACTAACTGTGATTCAAGGCTATACAAATAAAATGTACTTGAATTGACTTGTCTCTTTTGTAAAAGAGATGCACAGCCTCAGTGAGACTTACCAGAATAACCAATGGCTAAATAAAATAAACATTTGTAAAACTGTATTGAAATTGTAGGTCTCCCTTTGTCTATACAGGACAGTAAGTGGACCCACATCCAGAATACTGCCGCAAAAGAGACGCTCCTACTGGGCCAAATCAAAACGGTGACCCTCAACTTATTTCACATGACTGGTGGAGAGGTAGGAGAGGAACACGGTGTAGAGATCGACGACACTGAGACCCAGCTGGACAGGGTGAGTATAGGAACCATACAGGCTTGCATTCAGCTGGGTTTTGGCCCGGGTTTGCTCTTACGTTAACTTTGTCACTTGCTTTCTCTTTAGATCCAAATCTTCATTCAGAAGCAGACGAACATAGTGAATGAAATTAACCCCTCAGAAAATCTACTGGACTAAACAGAAACATGAATGGACTTTATATAAGTGAGTGAACAATGACACCAGACAGAAGCAAATTGCCACAATTTAGTTTATGCTGTTCTTGTTCAGTAGACATGAACGAGAACTAGTCATTCAGCACGTCTATACTGCCACCCTGTGGCCAACGTGGAGCATGACGACTGGAATGTATGTATGGTATTCATTAAACGTTGTTGTTCGCTTGCCCATACTCTCATTAATAAATAAAAAACGCGACCTTGTTGTCAACTTGTTCCATTTCTTTTCATAAGTTTGGTTCAAAATTTGTTTTTGATGAAATAGAAAGCTTAATAACTACGAGGTATGTATAAGAGTTTTTTAATTACCTTTTCAGTGAGAGAAGGGTACATATAGCTACATAGCTATACACAGTTTAAAATTAACATTTGAACATTCAACTCTTTAGAGATAAGCAGCAGCCTATGTTAAATGCCCAGACGTGTTTTTTCTGGAAAACAAATGTATTTAATAATAAAAAAAGTTTTGAGTATGAAGAGTAATTAATCTGAATTTGTGTTTTAATTTTTTTCAATTAAATATTAATATTTATTTTCCAGAAAAGAGACTTTGGGCCATGAAGTAACATTAGGCTGCTGTTTATCTCCATGGGGGAAACATTGCTAGGGAGGTGTTTATTTGCCCTTCTTGCCTTTTCGTTTCTTGGGCTTCTTGCTCTTGGCCTTCATGGCCTTGCGGACACAGTGGCCCCTCCACCAGGCCTGGATGACCAGCGCCCCGCCTGTCTTCAACCCCAGCTCCCGCAACTCCTCCCTCTGCACCTCCTCCTCCAGCCGCCGCTCCTCCATGATCTGGTCGTACTCCACCGCCAGGACGCCGTACGCCTCCTCCAACTCCCTCAGCTCCTGTTTCTCCTCCTCATAGGCTGCCCCCACCTCCTCCAGCTCCGCCTGCAGGGGAGGAAGTGGTGGTAATGAATAAAATAAAACATTTTATGACCTATAGCATTGGTTCCAAAACTTTTTTGGCCGTGACCCCCACTGAAATATTCAGTGCATCTACTTCCACACATAATTATAACCCGATCAGCATCTGCCTGTAATATCAATGTCCCAGTGAGTAATTAGTAGTTTCTGCTTGTGGCTACAAATCATTTGGCAGTCTGTTCATATATACAGGACCTTTATGAGACCTTTCAAATTATGGTTTTTCATCGAAAATCAGCAATCTCTCATGAAGCCATATGCATATCAGGTGACCCCAAGGTTTGGTAACACTGATAGTTGACTATCCCTTTTGGGGAATTGTGTTATATACTCAGAGGTGCTCCTTTTATTACATTGAGGTAATACAGAAGATACCAACAAGACAACACAAAAGCCTGCAAACTTCACTACATAAAATCCATATATAATCCATTACAAGATACAATGACAATGAAACGTCTCATGAATACCCTGCTTATAATACAGTTTTTAACACCCATTCTGCTCCATGGTGTAATGTGCACCTTGAGATCGGTGGTTAGGACAATGCACATTATTTAACATAGCCTTCCTACAACTCGTCATGTTTGTGTCATTACCTGCTTCTCCCCCATGTCGGCATCGTACTTCTGCAGCCAGTTTTCAATCTCTGTTTCCACCTTATATCTTTTCTACCAGAGAATAAGAAAATACATGATGAACACTGCATGCATATTTGCCCCTACCTTCATTTATATGTATATCTTGTACATTTTAAACCACGTGAGGGGTACACCAAATGTGCCTCCTAACCTTTCTCAGTGCTGTCTCAGTCTTGCGGTTCTCAAAGACGAGCGTGTTAAGTTGGAGAGTGAGTTGATCGATTTCTTGCTGCATGCGTGTTTGTTTTCCCTCCCAGGTCTTGGTATCTGACAGGCTTTGCTTCTCTGCGTCCTGCTGTGTCCGCAACACAAAGTCTCTGGAGCTCTTCTCCCTCTGCTGCAGGGAGCTCTGCAACTTGGCGATCACGGCATCTTTCTTTGAGATCTATAACAACAAAGGCGAGACATACCATTTTTCGACTACAGACCACCATAGACGTTGTAATCCAACCTGACTTTCCAGTAGATACGCGTTAGGGATCTTGCTGAAGGATGCCTATGCTATTGGTAGGCTATGGACATGTGGGGATCAAATCCATAACCTTTTCACCCTACTCACAGAGCCACTATAGATTATTGGAGATAAGATAACACTTTATCAATCCCGTGAGGGAAATTCAGGTGTTAAAGCAGCAAATTACAGAAAGGAAATGGAAACGATAAGATGAGATACAAAATATATGCATATACGGCTGGCCATTGGGTTTGGGAGAGTAGTAGAATAAAGAATAGAAGAAAATAAACTATATTGAGATAACAATAAGAAGAAAAAGCAACATGGAACCAAACCATATCATGTTTTACAACCTCATGATTTAAACATTATGTAAAAGTTGTTTGGTTTTGAGATGTAGGACTTTTACCTTTGAGTCTCTTTCCTCAGTGGCTGTAGCGACCTTCTTCTCCAGCGAAGCCAGCAGCTCCAGGTTGCCTGCATGTCGCTGAGAGAGCTCCTGGATGTATCGGGCCCGCTGCCTCTCCTTCGCCGGGTTGGTCAGCAGCCGCTCCACCAGAACCCTGTGGAGACCCTTGAGCCCCCCAATCACACCCTGCATGCCCTCACTCAGCCCCCCGCCTGCTGCTTCGGCCCTTACGACCCTGAGAGCGTCTGGATGGGCCCGGAGCTGTCTCAACACGTTCTTTACAGATGCCTGGAGGTCCTTCTCAAGCTCAGCCCTGTGTCTCTCTGTTGCCTCCTCATTTTCTCCTCCTTGTGCCCCACCCGGTGCTTGACGAGGAGCGTCCTCCAACCCGTCTAGTCTCTCCACTAAGAGCTTGTGTCCTCTCAAAGCCACACTGAGCTCGTCGTTCAGACTGTGAGACAAATGGTCGAGGTTGTGCAGCACAGCAGGCAGCATGGCTACTATCTCAACCTGGTGGATGCAGTTTTCCATCACACCTGCGACACGCTGGGCATCCAGGGAAGACAGCTTATTTTGGGAAGGCTCCAGGATCTTCATGGCATCTTCGCTGATTGGCCTGAATGTTGGATCTGGACTGGGCCCTGCCAACACTGTCTTTACATCTGAAGACATGATGCTGGTACAGTACAATGATAAGCAGTAAATAATAGAAAATACAAATGTATTTCACATAATTACTTTAATGATATTTGCAGTGTCGATGTCCATGGTCAGTTTAAGTACACTATTATTAAATAAAACCAATAACCAAAATAGCTATAGCCTATGTGTATTCTTTGCTTATATCCGTAGTGTTTGACATTACCTACCTTTTAAAACCAATAGATCTTGGTAGATATTATGGACCAAAACAGATCTTGCGAAGTCAGTTAATTACGTTCGTAAAAAAAACGTCAACATTTTCTGTTGATGTTTCTTTACCTCTGTTGCTAAGATACCACACTGACTTTTACTTTGAAATCCCCGTCCGCCGTCTCTCGACGCAGCGTGTCGTGAAACGCTTCCGTCTGTCTGTCGTAAACGCTGTTTGTTTGTTTGTACCACACAATAAGTCTGCATGTCTATGTTTGTTATTGACATCGTTGTGGGGTCTTTTCGAACCGATGCCGTTCGTAGTGTTACTCGGATACAGTCACAGCAGCCTCGGTGCTAACATTGTACCACAGACTTCATGAAGACGGCTGCACTACAGCCTGGTGTGAGTGGCACCCGACTGGGTCAATGACAGATATCTCAGTCATATCTCACAGGGCTGGGATGGGTTTCTAGAGGAGGATACGTTGCATTCTGGCATTCAACGATACACGCGAATACAACGGTAAAAGGAAATACAGATACTTGCGCTGTATATACGGCTACGATGGAGACTGATGACGATGTACCCCTCATCCTGACCTGGGACGAAGCCAACAGCGGGCTCCTGAGCGAAGAGACCGAAAGGGCAGATGAAAGTACGTGTACCATTCTTCTTCTTCTCCCTTTTATTTAATAATGCTGCGTTCGTACTCGTCCCAGAACTCCTAGTTGAACGGGACAGTATATGTGTCTTTGTTTACATTAAAAGTTGACCTGAAGCTGTCTCGACAGAGTCTTGGTGAAAATAAATCTTAATGATAAATGACCACATACAATGCATACCTTTTTAATGACAGTTCCGTACAGTTCTTTTTATTGTACCACGCACTGGAGCAGTGCCTCTGCAAGGGGGGAAATGACGAGGCACCATTCGAAGTTCTGTTGGTGAGTTTGCCCTTAAAAGATGAGGCCACACGCTGTCTAAAACGACCACCAAGCTGTATTTACGTGTGCAGCACGCATGCGTCCATTCTGTGTAGTAATCCTACTGCCTTTT
>OMNO01069324.1:0-13035 GCA_900303215.1 Trachyrincus scabrus | reverse complement strand
ACACACAGCACTGCACACACACACACACACACACAAACACACACACACACACACACACACACACAGTACAGCATGTCATACAGACTATCTATACAGTCTGTTTCTACAGGGCTATCAGGACCAGATGTCACAGCTCATTTTGAATGGAGAACCAACATGGCTAGCGGGAGGGGGAGGCATGGAGTGGGGGAGGAGAACAGAAGGAGGAGAGTATGACGAGAGGAGGGGGCAGGAGGAGGAGAGAGGGAGCAGGGTTAACAGGTCTAACAGCATGTGTGAAGCCAGCAGGGGTTCAGGATCTTTTGATATCAGAGGTGGTCCAGCTCGTTATACTGGAGTCTCTCTCTCTCTCTCTCTGTCTCACTCTGTGGTTACCTGTATAAAACAGCCTTGTCTGCCCCAAACACTCCAACTAGTACATCTGGAGAGAGAGGGACAGAGAGAGGGATAGAGACAGAGAGACAGGGGGAGGGATAGAGAGAGAAAGAGAGAGAGAGAGGGGATAGAGAGAGAGAGAGAGAGAGGAGAATAGAGAGAGAGATAGGGGTGAGAGAGGGAGAGAGGGGATATAGAGAGAGAGATAGAGAGAGAAGGGGATAGAGAGAGAGAAAGAGAGAGGGGGAAAGAGAGAGAGAGGGGAGAGAGAGATGTAAACACCTTCAACAAAATATGGCCTTATTCAGATTATTCAAAATACTGTGTATGTAATTATGTGTGTGTGTGTGTGTGTGTGTGTGTGTGTGTGTATTGGGGTATGTCCATGGGTATGGGTCTGAATAGTGTGTGTGTGTGTGTGTGTGTGTGTGTGTGTGTACCTGGGTATCCGTTTCGGTCTATATCGGTGTTGCCAGTGATAGCGTAGCCAAAGCTAGCAGGCATGTAGCTGGATGCCCAAACACCCTGCAGGACCTGCAGCAGAGTTTATACATCATCTGCTATACACTTGTACATTATACATAATCTACAATACATAAACACATCATTCTACGATACATAACAATCTGTTACGTATACATAATATAATCTACAATAGATGAACACATAATTCTACGATACATAATATAATCTGTTATACATACATAATATATAATCTATGATACATACATAACACACATAATCTACGATACATAACACATGGATACCCCTAGAAGGGTTAGGTTAGTGTTAGGTTGGGGTGTACCTGTGAGGGGGAGGGGTCGGGCCCCCCAGGGCGTCCATTATGGATGTAGACCAGGCCGTGGTGCTTGGGGCCCCCGTACGGAGCCGACACAGCCACGTCTGGAGACGGAGAGAAGAGGTACTCGTTCACCACATCGACATGTGGGGAATGTGTGTTTATAGAGTGTTTACAGTTTTCAAATACACAAGATGTGATGTAAAACATTCAAAGAGCCACCTCTTATTCTTCCGTGCTTCTGATGGTGATGGAAGGCTTAAGCACTGACCTACACTACTCCGATGTTGAAGACTGGGCAGACAGGTAATTGGGGTGGTCAAGCGGGCTCCTACTTTCACCAACGTTTCGCTAACTGGGCCCACGACGTCTCCAGTAGGCTCAGCGGTGCATTCTGGCGTCCCAGACCCCCCTCTGCATTTGCCTAGCCGGCTTATTTGGGAGACCGGCCGGGGTCGTTCCTCTTCAGCCAGAGCGATTGGCTACTCCGCTCCGCCATCGCTGGTGTTTCCTTGACGGTCTGCTGTAGGGCTTGTCTGCTGATCCCGAGGTCCCTCAACAGTCTTACAGTTGATGTTGCCACGAAGCCCCGACATCCAATTTCCACTGGGCAGATCTTTGCTCTCCAGCCCTGCTGTTCTGCCTCTGCTGCAAGCTCCGTATATCGCAGTTTCTTTCTTTTGAAGGCTTCCTGCACAGAATCCTCCCAAGGGACTGTGAAATCCACAAAGTACACCATGCACTGAGAGTCGGACCACAGACCAGATCAGGCCTCAAGTTATAGTCGGACCACAGGACCAGATCAGGCCACAAGTTATAGTCGGACCACAGGACCAGATCAGGCCTCAAGTTGGTGATGGCTATCTCTGATGGAACCGTAAGCCGTTGGCCCATGTCCACTAGTATCGGGTTAGGGTTAGGGTTAGGGCTAGGGCTAACCCTAACCCTAGTATCTACCATTCCCAGGCAGCCTCCAGCTGTCCAAACCTGGTCCTTGGTGGAATCAGATTTTGCCTGCTGTGCCGCATTCTTAGCCGTCCACTTCTTTCCTGTTGCCAGGGTTGAGGCCGCAGCTCGGATCACAGTGACTCTGCCAGGGCCGTCCCTAGTCTCTCCTCTGTGAGGCTAGAGAGAGGCAGCTGGGGTTAGGGTTAGGCCTATGCTGCTCAGGCATCGAGGAACGCCTAACCATTTTTTCACATAAGAGCTGATCGTCCATCTTCTCCACTCTTGTGAGAGTGATGTCGTACATGGTTAGTGGCCACATAAGGCGAGGTAGTAACCCAAACTGCAGACCCCAGATGTTCAGCTTACCGGGCAGTATATTATCGGTCGTGTGTGTACAGTGTGTATATATAGTGTGTACTATATATGTATGTACAGTGTGTGGATGTGTATATAGTGTGTATATTTAGTGTGTGTACCGTTGTATCCATCCATGTCCAGGTCTCCAAGGGCAGCAATGGCCGAGCCGTAGCGAGCGTAGACATCCGACATCGTAAGAGTCTGGGCTGGACGGAACGAGAAGCCCCCCTTACCCAGGTACACAGACACCTGGAACACACACACACACACACACACACACACACACACACACACACACACACGTGACCGAAACATTATGAGCAAAACAATACTGAATCAATGACCATAACACTATTTAACGATTGTGTGTGTGTGTGTGTGTGTGTGTGTCTGTGTGTGTGTGCGTGCATGTGTGTGCATGTATCTTACCTGTCCCACCTCCCTCAGTTTGCCATCTGAGCCTCTGTCCATGAAGAGCGGAGCTCCAACCAACAGATCTACCATCCTGAGAGAGAGAGAGAGAGAGAGAGAGAGAGAGAGACAGAGACAGAGACAGAGTTCATCCATTACATTAACAACAGACATCATAATAGCTTGGCGGTATATATTCATAGACAAACAGAGAGGCAGACAGACCCATCATTGTTGACATCAGAAGCAGCTACAGAGTGGCCAAAGTAGGCTGCCATCTAAGAGAGAGAGAGAGAACTTACTAGAAACTACACTTTATTTCATCCTTACACCTGCAGCGTTATATTATGCATATAACTTAACATGTGCATCTGCACATATCTTTACACAACGTTAGCATTTATATATAATATAATAACTATAATAATTATATAACTATAAATAATCATAGTAATTAATAATTATAAAAGATAACAAACTTTACATATAGAACTTTACATATTTACATATGCAAGCTCTTTATTCATATATAACTTTATACATGTAATGTAAACTTTACATTTCTACACATACACACATTTATAACACATGAACCGTTTAGTAAACATTGCAGTAAACTGTAAACTTTGTACTATGTACAGAAACCCCTTCCTGCATCCTTCTCACCTGGGCTCCAGTGAAGTTCACCATGGACTCCATGTTGAGACCATTAAAGATGTTCACCTGAGAGTAAACACAGCTACCAGTTAGACCACTCACACATCAGTTAACTATTAAACGAGTACATCAGTTCTATTTCATTCTTACTGACCCAGATGCACAGTTGAGAATGTTTACATCAAGTGACACCTAATCCTAGTGACATATCATCACATGGGACTCTGGGCTCTGTTCCTTCATATCTTCTCGCAAAGCAGGAAGAAACGCAGGTCAAGATTAACTCTATAGCTCCGTATAATCTAAGAAACAGAGGAAATAACAGCTTTGTACACTCAGTGAGTGTGAACCCTCGTCCCCCAGACGCTGAACCCATCCAACATACAACTAAAACAGAAAAAGGTGTGACACTACGGGGAACTCCTGGTAGAACTAACCCTAACCCTAACCCTAACGCTTTTCTCATTGTTTAGTTCTGTGTGTGCGTTATGGTTAGGGTTAGTTCTGGTCCTGGTAGAACTAACCCTAACGCTTTTCTCATTGTTTAGTTCTGTGTGTGCGTTAGGGTTAGGGTTAGTTCTGGTCCTGGTAGAACTAACCCTAACGCTTTTCTCATTGTTTAGTTCTGTGTGTGCGTTAGGGTTAGGGTTAGTTCTGGTCCTGGTAGAACTAACCCTAACCCTTTTCTCATTGTTTAGTTCTGTGTGTGCGTTAGGGTTAGGGTTAGTTCTGCCAGAGCTACCACAGTAAGGGTTTGGTGGTTCCATGCACTGCCTCTGGCAGTCAGTAAGAATAAACTCCACTCGCTAACAGCTGCAACCAACTCCACTTGCTAACCTTCTTTGTTTTTATAGGGTTGATAACAATGGAATAGCCTCATCTTGGGTCCGGTGATAAGCGTACAAAGTTTCATGACCGTAGGTCAAAGGGGTCAGGAGTTATGCTTGTTCAAAGTTTTCAATCGATCGCTGTAGCGCCCCCTATGGTCCAGTTTGGAAAAAACTTTTGCTTGCTTATTCTTGACCTGTTTCTTTAAGTACACCAAGTCTGGTGATGACTGAAGTTAACCCTGCCTTTTGGCCCCTTAAAGGTGATTGCACTAATTTGTTATTGAGGGCCATGTTGTTGAGGGTTCCTGGGGAACATTTGTTCATCGTGAGGAGACACATACGTGTACAAAGTTTCATGACTGTAGGTCAAAGGTGTCAGGAGATATGCTTGTTAAAAGTTTGCATTTTCAGACGATTGCTATAGCACCACCATTCGGCCAATCAGTGTACATTTTGTTATTTGGCCATCTTTAGTCACCCTCCACCATTGTGGAAAGTTTCATAAAAAGCGAGCACCCCTTGATGATTATTATGGGGCAGGTCAACTTGTACAGGGTTAGCCTAACCCTAACCCTTAGTTTATGTTGGGCGACGGTTGACAGGGGAAATGCTGCCGGTTTGTTTGGCCCGGTGTATCCTTTGTAGGCTTATTCGTTGAACATTGTTCTACTTTTGTTGATCACTACACCAATACCAGCTGCCCGCTACCATCCCACACAAACCCTGATTGGATGAATTAACTGTATCAAAATGAATGTGCTGCCAAGATTGATGTATCTTTTCCAGTCTCTGCCCATTCCTGTACCCCAAAGTTTCTTTCAGACTTTGAATAAAAATATGAGACTCCAAGGGTATCCATTGAAAAACGAATCTGGGATTATAGTTAGGGAGCTCAAATTAGGTTTACTTCTTTTATTTTGAAGAGTGACAATGCCCCCTCCTGGACTCAAATTGAAATGCATGCCCTTGAGGAAATTGTGTTCAGAGATATTATTTACAAATGGAATTCCAAATTGATTACTGCCAAATCAGATAATCCTCTCTCAATACATTCAATCAGAATCTGGTAGGAACCCACAAGATTATTGGACTAAAAACGGAATTATCTCCTAAAACACCTTTGAGGAGGAATAAACTCTTACCCATGTTTCTGGACAATACAATCTTTGTATTGTACTTTTTATTAATGGATAAGTGCCCAAGACCAGCTTTACGCAAATCTAGAGAGGTGGGGAGCTTAAATATCACAATTGATGAAGGGATCTGGTCAGATCTTGTTCAAGAGAGTCTCTCTGAAATGCTAGATATAGATTGAATCATAACTTTCTCCACCAATTATATTTCACGCCTCAGAAGTTGCACAAATTTAAATCTGAAATATCAGACAGGTGCTTTAGATGTGGTATAGATGAAGGCTCCTTTCTGCATTGCACATGGCAATGTACAGAGGTGAGATCTTTCTGGTATGATATCTGTGACAGTAATCAAAATTGCAAGAGTTGTGTTTTCATTAGATCCAGAACCTCTTAGGAAACCTCACTGCTATCATAGATGTATAAATGTATAGAGTTAGCTCTTTGTGTTGCTAGAAAGTGTCTTGCAATCACATGGAAATCTGACTCCCCCCTCCTTTCAGAAATGAAAAGCTGTATTCCTCTTGAGAAGATTACTTATGTTTTGAGAAATGGGTATACTAGATTCTTCTTCAACCTTACTTGGATTATATGGAAACATTGTCTTTACCCATATCAGAAATGTTATAAATGAATGTAAGTTGACTGCAGCAACCCAGCTCGAATATTACTTCTAAGTCTCAGTTTATTTTGTTTGTATTTCAGTTTGTATGTACTGTATATGTATTGTATATGTATACGTATATGTATATGTATTGTATGTATACGTAAGGGAGGGTAATGAATGTTGTAATGCTGATTTTGTGAAAAAGTTCAAATTGAAAAATGAAATATAAAAGAAAATAATAATAATAAAAAGAATGAAATCGAGAGTTACATACGTAACTACAGCTCTAAGAGTTCTGTGTCACTCGGAGCCCAGAGTCCCATGTGATTATATAGGGGTGTCACTCGGGCACCCAGGATCACGGGTGACTTTGTTCATAGAACCGTAGTTACATACATAACTCTCGTTATCTATCTGGGTGTTTAACTTACGTATCCTAGTGCATTGTCCCCTCGAGGCACCCCAGTGATGTAGTCTGAAACATAGTTAAAACATCATGTTATATCACAACAAGAGAGGTAACAGGACAGCTAGCCTAGCTCCTCATAGCGCTAACAGGACAGCGTGTTTATCCTGTAGGTGCTGACATCATGTAATAAGCATGTGTGTTGTGTCTTTATGAGGTGGAGATAAAACCCCTCAGGCCTTAATCAGGGTTTATGGCATCATGGGTAATTCAAAGTGCTGGATACTCAGACTCAAAATGGCAGATGTGCCTTAGATCAGTGGTTTCCAAACTGTGGGTCGAGACCCATAAGTGGGTCTCAGGACCCACATGTGTCATTAGACCAGTGGTTCTCAACTGGTCCAGTCAGGACCCACATGTGTCATTAGACCAGTGGTTCATGTGTCATTAGACCAGTGGTTCTCAACTGGTCTCAGGACCCACATGTGTCATTAGACCAGTGGTTCTCAACTGGTCCAGCCTCAGGACCCACATGTGTCATTAGACCAGTGGTTCTCAACTGGTCCAGCCTCAGGACCCACATGTGTCATTAGACCAGTGGTTCCCAGCAGTAATCCAAGGTGCCGTCATGTTAAAACATGGAGCGAACATAAAGCTGCAACAATTGGGGCTAAACTCAATGAAATAGGAAGACATTGAAACATGAGTTGATTTATGGGCTTCTTTCTAATGATTAAGGTTTGGCATAAGCGCTGCGACCCGCTCAAAATGCCCTATCGTCATCATGCGTGGCATGTAACTTGTGGTTATGAGTTTGGGGCATGCTGCATGTCTCCCTGGTGTGTTAGGGTTATTTACATGAAACATTTCTGTGATTATGCGGTATCCCAGTAATCCTCACAGCAACTCGCTAGCTCCTCTGTGTGGCGGGAGGAACAGTGAGTATTCGATCACTACAGCTGTTTGATCGCCCATCTGAGTCAGCATACTGCCTCCTTCACCCTGACAGTATTAGTGCCGTGCTCTAGATAGGAATATAACCCCATATGCTTTATAGTCTCAGTGCCTTGCTCCTGGGAATATAACCCTCAACCCCAGGGCTGTCTCACCGTCTTGTCCGTCATCGTTGAAGTCTCCAACGGTTACAGAGTATCCTGCAGACAGACAGACTGAGTTAAGTACAGGTAATGCAACGATTAAGATGCTGACATGATGCTGAACCTTTGTGTGTGTGTGTGTGTGTGTGTGTGTGTGTGTACTGCTATTATATCAAGCAGTGTTTACTTAGTATTCCTATAATTGCTAGTGTTTGCTTTCGTGTGTGTGTGTGTGTGTGTTACCTAAGTAACTATCGTCGTACTGCGCACTGGCTGACTTGGTGGTGCGTGTGTTTGTGTAGCGATTATTGAAGTCGTCCGTTGTATGAGTGAAGACCTCAGACACATCATCAGAGATCAGCTGACCTGAGAAAAGAAGGAGGAGAGACATGAGAGGAGGAGCCGAGAGGAGAAGACAGGACAGAGAGGAGAGAGAGAGGAGGAGGAGAGTTATGAGGAGATGACTCTGCAATACTTTGTTTACAAGGACCGTTGTTTTCCAAGCTAACCACACACACAGACACACACTAATGTGTGTGTCTGTGTGTGTGTGTGTGTGAGAGAGAGAGAGAGAGACAAGAAAAATTCAACAGTTTTGGAAAAAAATGACTGTATTGAATTGGAACCTGTATTGATTGGTCTGGCATTTGGTCCTGATTTTACACATTGGACTAAGTGTCCTCTGGGCTCAACTCTCCCTTACTCCATCCATCCACCCCTTCCTCACCCTTCCTCATCCTCACCCTGCCAGTAGTAGCTGCCTGGGCCTCCGACCACCACTCTCTTATTGTTCTGGGAGAGGGAGAGACAGAGAGAGAGATGATGTACATTTTGATTCACAAGTTTATTGCTTAGTATGTGTGTGTGTGTGTGTGTACCTTGAGGAAATCTGCACTGAAGCCAGCTTGGCAGAATCCCTGTCCTTCTGGAGAGCTCTCAGCTGAACAGGAGAGAGAAAGATCAATATTTTACTCTATATATACTATGGCCACTGTTCACATGAGCTTTTTGAATCTCTCTTCAAATCGCGATTTGAAAATTTGTGAGATCGCAATGCAAAGAGATGTTTCCCTGTCTAAGTCTAAACAGGCTGGAACGGCTGTACGAAATATGCAGAAAACCGTTTTCTGTGAATCTTAACCCTTGCAATTCTATTATTATTCGCAACATTATCCAAAGCAATGTAAACTGGTACACCACACTATGTCTCCACCCGGTCTCAGAGATGGTGAAGACCATGGGTGTGGTACAACCCTGAAACACGTATGTACGTGTGCATATCATGCCCCTATGTGTAAACAGGCTGAGATGGTTGTGAGCGCATTGTCCTTCGTGTAAACAGGTTTTGAATCTACATTCAAATGCAGTTGTAGGATCCATATTGTGTCAACTCTTAAACAATAGACCAAAGACTAAAGGTAAACGTTACAGATGAAGTAGACATTACAGACAGGATATTTACATAGACAGGCAGACAGACAGACAGACGGGTAAACAGACAGACAGACAGACAGGTAAACAGACAGGTGTGTGACTGACTGGATCGACATGGAGAATACTCCACCACTTCTTCTCCTTTCTTGAGAAAACAGGTTCCCACCGGTTCTCTCTCCGCATAGCTGTAGGTGGACCACTGGTATAGAGGAGCACACGCCTGCAACACACGCACGCACGCACACACACACACACACTTATTAGTAGATTATAAGTCAACATTTGACATGACAGTGTCCTTGTTACAGTATAAGTACAATGTAGTACATACTGTGTAATGTAACAACGTGTAACAGCATGTACTTAATACTTAATATTCTTAACCCTAACCACACTGTGTAGTTACATGCTGTTTCATGCTGTTATTACATACAAAGTTGTCGCTTTACACACAATACTTGTGTAATTACACTGTACCAGGAAACTAAAGTAAAGTGTAAGCGAACATGATATCTAATGATATTATATATGGATATATATATCCAGGGTCTCACCAGGATGTGTTCCCCATCAGAGCGGACAGACGCTCCGAACCACTGCTTGGATTTAAACTCCACCTGAACCCCTTGAGGAGTCTTCCTGTTGTCTGCTCACACACACAAACACACACATTCATATTTAAATGTAATGTGCAAAACCTGAAACACTATTTATATATATATATATATATATATATATTTGTATATTTTATGTACAGTTTTGTGTACATACCTATTTTTCTATATTTGATTCATTTGTTTGTTTATTGTCGTACTGTGTTGACATATTTTACTTACATTTTATTTTCTATTCTCTATTCCTTTGTTTAATTTTCGATCTCGAGCAGAGCAATTGTGACAGAAATAAATTCCCTGGGGATTAACAAAGTACAATGAAAGTAATAATAAAGTCATTAAGTAGTCATAATCGTAATCTGAATGGTGCGCATGCTGGATGTGCCTTGCTTAGCAGCACTACAGCACACCATCTGCAACAGCAGGAAGTCCTGATAGCTAATCCATGGACACACACACACACACACCAGCCATCAGACATCATCGACCAATAGGAAGTAACACATTTAGGCCCACTGTAACTGTCTACTCATCTGTGTGTGTGTGTGTGTGTGTGTGTGTGTGTGTGTGTGTGTGTCAGAGAAGAAGTATCTTATCACCTGACACACAGACTAAGGTAGGGCTAGGTGGAACAAAGTGGAAGTGAAAGAATAGATGAGCATGTGGCCTAAATCTAGAAATGACACACATGTCACCATTATGTCTGTAAGAGTTTGTTAGTCTTTAACACGTCTACCAAGATAGCTGTACTGCTTTAAATCTCTAATGTTTGACCAACGTAACTCACTCTACATAAAGCTGTGTGTCAGAGACGTGGGCGTGAGCGTGCAGACTAGGTTTGGCTGTAGTGTCTGACAGAATGACCACAGAATACCAACACAGAACCACAACATTACAGCAGACAATACTGTCTGTCGTCTCCCACATACGCACAAACACACACACACACACACACAAACACACACACACACACTAAGAGGAGAGGAGCAGGGGTGAGAGAGGAGAGAGACAGGAGGAGGAGGGGGTAAGGTCTGTAGGAACATGCTATTACATGACACAAGGAGTGTGTTCATCATCATGACAGATCGTACACTAATGTGAAGCACTCAGCTGTTCATTACTATAAATAAGAACCAAGCTACGAGGATTAAAACCTTTTTTAAGTGGGGAATGAACCAGAAACACATGTTTGGCAAAAGATATGGATATTCTAAATGTGTGCTGTCAGAGAGGAAGCAGACATGAGCTGTCAGAGATATTTGGGACATGACACGCACGCACGGTACTATTAGCGTTAGCATTGTACTAGCACAGTTAGTGCTAATCTGTGGCTACGGTTAGCCGGAAGAGCTCTACAAGCTACAGAGTTTTTATGTGGAAAGGCCCATCTGTTTCAGAGCCCTCCTTCTCCCAGCATGCACACAAAACAACGTGTGAGTTCACTTCAGACTCACTTTAAACACACTGCAGCGTTTTGCCCAAAAAAGGGAAATAGAAGAATGAGACCTGCAAGACCTCACACATCACACACACACAACACACACACACACACACACACACACACACACACACACACACACAACTAATGTTGTGTTAAGATGCGGCTGTGTAGACTACATCAAAACGGGATACCTGCTGTCCTTTTCAATCACAGAAAAGGCCAGTCGTGAGAGAGGTTAGTTTTGCCTACCGATGACGATCTGAGGAAGAGTTTCTAGTGAGGGTAGCACCTCACATTCCACGATGTGTTGGAACATGAGGCGAGCAAGCCAGCTGAAACACTGCTTCATCTCTTCCTGTTCATGCTAGTTTATCATAGACTGTGTCTACCAATCACATCTGTTTAGCCAAGTCCATTTTATTTGTATTGGGCTTCACAGGCCCACATTATTATTATAAATATTATTATATTACATTATTATACATTATACAACACCCCCTAAACCGCTCTAAAGGATTGAAAGGAAAACTCCCTAAACCCAGAGAGAAGAAACACAGCACCAGGGAAAGACAATAAATAAGATAAGTTAAAAATCATACATGAGTTTTTGCTCTGTTCTCACTGGCCTTTAGTTCATATGACCTACTATTATCATGTTTGGTGTAGCAGCGATATGCTACGTGGTTCATGTAGTGTAGGTGGTGGTGCGTGGTTATTGTAGGTGTAGCTGTGGGTGCAGGTGGGGGTGGTATGTAGGTGTAGCCGAGGGTGGTGGTGGTACGTGGTTACTGCAGGGTGAGGGTATGGTGTAGCTGTGGGTGGGGGGTGGTTAAGGTTGTGTAGCTGTATTTAGTGATGTGTAGGTGTAGCTGTGGTTCATGTAGTGTAGCTATGGGTGGAGGTGGTGTGTAGGTGTAGCTGCAGGTGGTGGTGTTTAAAGTAGTAGTGTGGTGGTGGTACCTGTGTTGTCAAACTGGAGCTGCTGGCAGGCAGCAGAGCTCTTCCAGGGGCAGCTGTAGACGGCTCCTCGCTCCACTACAGAGCTGGAGGGGGCCCCTGTACTGTTGGCTCGGGGGGCCCCGATTAACACATCTGACCTGAGAGGAGAGTGTTCACCTTATCAACATTCACCTTATTAACATTCACCTTATTGACTTCCTGTGTTCGATGCTCACTGTAACTAATACAATGGAAAGAGTAGGTTGTATAAGGGGAGGATGTCACCCAGATGTCTCATCTATTTACCCTCTCTCAGGGTCTCTATCTCTCCCTCTCTCAGGGCCTCTATCTCTCCCTCTCTCAGGGGCTGAGACATAACATCTAACATGGGATATATAACATCTAACATGGGATGTATAACATCTAACATGGGATATATAACATCTAATATGGGATATATAACATCTAATATGGGATGTATAACATCTAACATGAGCCATAACATCTAACATGGGATGTATAACATCTAACATGAGCTATAACATCTAACATGGGATATATAACATCTAACATGAGACATACCATCTAACATGAGACATAACATCTAACATGGGATGTATAACATCTAACATGAGACTATAACATCTAACATGAGACATAACATCTAACATGAGATATAACATCTAACATGGGATATATAACATCTGACCTAACATCTAACACGAGATATTACATCTAACATGAGACATACCATCTAACATGAGACATAACATCTAACATGGGATATATAACATCTAACATGAGACATAACATCTAACATGAGCCATAACATCTAACATGGGATATATAATATCTAACATGAGACATACCATCTAGCATGAGCCATAAAGTCTAACATGGGATGTATAACATCTAACATGAGACATAACATCTAACATGAGACATAACATCTAACATGAGACATAACATCTAACATGAGACATACCA
>OMNO01069321.1:0-18458 GCA_900303215.1 Trachyrincus scabrus | reverse complement strand
CTCCTCGCTACCCTCTCTGGGTCATTCAGCCATCCATGCTAACTGCTACAACTCTGGAAGGTTATCCTGTCCTACTTTAAATCCTCCTCCTGCTTTGACTCCAAAAAACTGGCAAATATAGGGCAGAAAGTGAGGCCCAATTACATTGTCAATCTTGTCACAGCAGTGACTGGCAGGGCCAATAGCAACCCCCTGGATTGACTGCTCTAGCTAACATCGCTAAACTAGCACTCTTTTTGATGAACGCAAAGAGGAAATATTGTTCTTGTGAGGAAGAGGCTTTAAAAAACGAAATGCATTATTACACATGAATACACTGTCTTTCAGCCACGAAATGCTACGGCAGCCAAGATATTCTAACCATAATCATTGTAATGATGTAATCATTTTGTAATTGTTAAGTTGTTTTGACATCCCCTGTTAGTGTCGTAGTGTCAGGAGTTTGATTACAGTGCAACTTCATGATGAAACATTGTATAGGCCTACATTATAACAGCCATCATTTCTAGAGTCGAATCGTTACTAGCGATGAGTAGCAATACATCACATTTTAAAAGAAACTCTTTACATCCAAATCTGTATTTATTTAATAGTAGTCCTATTGCATTTTGAAAATGTCCATGCAATGGTATAGGACATCTAGTGTAGAGGGGGCTGGCAATATGGCAGAATGATAATGGAAGGAATCTGCAAAAATTCCAGTTAAAAAATGCAGTTACCATGGTTTTAATATACATTCCAGTTGTAATGTGTGACATGACAGTAAATAAAACTCCCTCAGTGAGATTTTTTGTTATAATAATTTTGTCTGCAAACCGGTATATCAGATATGGCCGCTTCTTTCTTTCTTGACCTTGCAATAACACTGAAAGATAATACTTGGTTTAACTACTGTCTCCCATAGATATATTGTGGCTATCCTGGATGTTTAGACTACACAGAAACCTAAAGCACTGCAGTTGCAGTATGGACAAGACATACAGCTCTTTTATGATTATCAGAAGATAATCATAATGTTAGATAATGTTAGGCCTACATGAAGTGTGGTGATACAATGTGAGTTCCTGTCAACAGAGCTGGCCAGGGTACAAAGACCAGCAATAAAATAATAACAGGGGCATATTTGTGTTTGCGATGACCTTGTATTGGCAGTTGGCAGACTTCCAATAAGCACATTTCTGAGACTTAAGTGAGGTTTGTTTGGAGATGCACATCACATGATGATCCATTATGTCCATGATATAATGAACAATGGGCCTATTTCAGATAAGAACACCCAATGTTGAATCAAGGCAGAACTCTTCCTCTTGTTACAAAGCACTAAGTTCCTGTCCATTGTGTGGTTTCCTCAGATTTGATCCACTGCACCAACGAGATGAACGTGAACATTCCTCAGCTGGCTGACTCACTGTTTGAGCGGACCACCAACACCAGCTGGGTGGTGGTCTTCAAGTCCCTCATCACCACACACCACCTCATGGTCTACGGCAATGAGGTGAGCCTGGTCGATACACTATGAGTGGATTTACTGATAGTTGTATCAACTGCCAAATGTATCGTCAAAAGCACCATAGTTAAAGACAGATGATCATTTATCAACAGCTGCAATTCTTTTTGTTTATTTTTCAATAACAGCGTTTTGTCCAGTACTTGGCTTCAAGGAATACACTGTTCAACCTCAGTAATTTTTTGGATAAAAGTGGGTTACAAGGTAAATGACTCACTCATCTAATCAATGATTTGCTACCTGTTGAATGCTGGCTATACAGTTTAGTGCACGTATGACTCGTTTTAGATTTAGTATCTGTAGTATCTGTAATATCTGTAGTATCTCTTGCAGGGTATGACATGTCCACGTTTATCCGGAGGTATAGTCGATACCTGAACGAGAAGGCAGTCTCTTATAGACAGGTCGCCTTTGACTTCACTAAAGTAAAGCGAGGGTAAGGATTCAAAATTATACTACTAATAATGGCTGTTAAAAAGTATTTTTAGCTTTTTGTCATTTACATTTACTTAAAAAATAAACACAATCACTTTTTAGTAGTGTATCTGATCGAAGATTTCTCTATCCTCTCCCTCTCTTACTCTCTTGGCCACCCTTCCCCTCTCTCCTGCCCTGACCCCCACCCTCGTGTCCATGCAGTGTGGATGGAGTGATGAGGACAATGAATACAGAAAAGCTGCTCAAGACCATCCCTATCATCCAGAACCAGATGGACGCCCTCCTGGATTTCAACGTGAGTATTTTAAGGAGAAATCCGGTGCCATTGCTGGGGTTATTTTACAGCAGTGGTTCCCAACCACTGGGCCCGGTATAATTTTCATAATGATTAAATATATCATCTTTACGTCATTGGTTTCTTTGCATCTGCATTGTATTCTGTTCTTTAGGGTTTGCGGCACTGTAATTATAAGTCAATAATATGTAGATTTTTGAGTGAGCGGAATACATATGAGTAATTAGTCATTAGTAACTGAGTACAATTATATAGATTTAATAGTAGCCTACATGCATGTACAAACAAATGTTAATATCACAGTTTATAAAGGTTGGGCGAGAGTAAAACTTGTTATTAGAGATGGTGTTCACGGTGTTCGTATCTTGATGTAAGTTCGTAAGTTGATGAAAATAGTCAGTTGTTTTTCGATCACCAGTGCTCTGGTCTTCTGTCAGCAAAGACTGCAGATGTACAGGCCGATTGTGAACTGCAGATGTACAGGCCGATTGTGAACTGCAGATGTACAGGCCAATTGTGAGCTCACTGTGGTCCTCTCCTTCAGGTCAATGCCAATGAGCTCACTAATGGAGTGATCAACGCTGCCTTCATGCTCCTGTTCAAAGACTCCATCAGGCTCTTCGCTGCATACAACGAAGGAATTATCAACCTGCTTGGTAAGAGTAATCACAGGGTATCTTTTATCCCCCCCTTGCCCAACTTTGGACATCGACTTTTACCAAGACATATCCATGTTTTATGTTCCAAAGACTAACCAGTAACTTCATCCGTTACAAATGTAGAAAAATACTTTGACATGAAGAAGACCCAGTGTAAAGAAGGCTTGGACATCTATAAGAAGTTTCTCACCCGAATGACCCGGATATCAGAGTTCCTCAAAGTAGCGGAGGTACCAAATTATGCTCTTGTCTTTTATTGAAATGTAAAATTGCAATTTTAAATGCCATTATTGTTGTGGGATTATGTAAAGCCAACATAACTTAAATTTCTGTTTTCCGTTTTACAGCAGGTGGGAATTGATCGAGGGGACATTCCAGATCTTTCTCAGGTGAGCCTCAACACCCTGTAGTTCAGCTAATGTGTATGGCTAGTATCAAACTAGCTGTACACATGCCAGTACAGCGATATGTAGCCTAGTACTCTTTCTGTTGGTCTGTACAAAGATAAGACAGAACCTCTTTCTTTCTAGCTATCTTTCTTTCCTTCTTTCTTTCCATGTATGTTTCTTTTAATTATTTTGCCTAGTCTATTTCTATGTATCTGTAACTAGCTCTTCTTTAAACAGTCTCCATGTCCAACTAAATACACACACTCCACCCTGTACAAATGTTCTTTTAAGATAAGACACGGTGCATGGTATTCTGTAACGCATGTTGCCAACAAAGGCCCTACTTCTTCCTAGTCTTCCTCTACTTCCTTGTTTTATTGGTTTTTGTCTTTTAGCACTCGTTTTCTCTTCTCCACCTTTTTACATTAAATAAAGGTGATAAAGGCAAGCTGTCTGTGAGCTGACTAATTCAGATTAGAACGCCTGCTATTGCAGTTAGAACATGTGTGTCTTCACAATGTGTATCACAAGCTCTACATTCTCCTCTAAGTGCACATATTGGGGTATGTCAATTTTAAGTTTAAACAAGTCACCCCCCCTCTCTCATACTGTACACACACAGGCACACACACAAACACTCACACACACAGGCACAAACACTCACACACACACACACACACACACACACACACACACACACATAACTGGTCACTGCTAGTCACCACCTTTATATTCTGTATTTTCCCTTTATCTTTCCACTTTAGTTCACAGTTTGTGTAAGTACTATCATCTCACTCTTCTTTCGGTGTCTGTGACTTGCTTTAGTGTCTAGTGCTTTAGTGTCTAGTGCTTTAGTGTGTAGTGCATTAGTGTTTAGTGCTTTAGTGTCTCTTTGCATGCTCTGACTCTGTCTCTCCTACATCGTGGTAAAAAACAGTTGAAGGAAAAAAACTCTGTGGTAAATCATGTAATTCACTTTGTGTCCCATGAGGTGTTAACCTCCCTATGTAGCTCATTCTGACAATGGCTGCCCAAATGCCCATTGTGGAGCCGACCAATGTCCAAGCCGTGGTGCTTGGACATTGGTCGGCTCCACGATGGCCAGGTTGTCGAAAGCGCCGAGGTGCACCATTTCACCGACGTTGTTGTTATCGCTCATCCAAAATGCCTTCTCAGCTGGAATGCAATCATTGATCAGTAGTGGGCAAACCCATAGTATGACTTTGTGGCCATCTTTTAATCATTTAAACTGACTTAAATGCACAGAAGGGCCCCAAAATCACCCAAAACATGGTGACATGGTAACATGGTGTTGTATAGTGTAGCATTTTAGTCTGTCCTTAGAAGAACTACATAGAAATCCTTACTTTGCCCACCACTGGCTTAGCGGGTCCTGATGCCCGAACAGACGGATGTTTTTATTGTGAGATCTGTGCTGACTTGGTGCTCTCGGCCTGCCAGGCTCCCAGCAGTCTCCTGGAAGCCTTGGAGCAGCACTTGGCCTCCTTAGAGGGCAAGAAGGTCAAAGACTCCACCGCTGCCAGCAGGTAGGTGCTATCTCCGGTCTCCAGGCTTTTAAATATTACAACAGTTCCCCACACTTGTTCATGCCGTGACCCACCTGTGGAGGTGCTTCTGGCCCAGGACCGGCCGAACATTTCGTGCTGTAAAATAAGTAATGAGCAATACATCCTCATTACCATGTCTAAAAAGTGAGATGAGATTGGATGTTCTCCAATACAGTATTCCCCCTTTCAAATATACTAATCTGATCAAATGTTGTTTTTTTCGTCTTCAGGGCGAGTACCCTATCCAATGCAGTGTCGTCTCTAGCGAGCACAGGGATGTCGTTCACTAAAGTGGACGAGCGGGAGAAGCAGGCGGCTCTTGAGGAAGAGCAGGCCCGGCTCAAAGCTCTAAAGGTACTGCCATGGTTTAAAGAACTCTGAAATGTATTTGGCAAAGTACAAATCACGCAAGGAATTCATCTTGGTGCAGGATAAAAATACAAATACAAATACACACCAATAGCAACCAATGTACTTACTAAGGGCATCATACTGCGACTGCCGTTTTGGATTTTGTTTGGGTTTTGAAACGGTTTTCCTTCTTCAGGAACAGAGGCTGAAGGAGCTCTCTAAGAAGCCTTCTTTTGCCACGACCGACACATCGCCCGTCTCCACCACCGGGGGCACCATCAGCACGGCCCCAGCTATCGACCTGTTTTCCACTCCCAGCTGCTCCAACGGGTACACTATTTAACGGCTCTGTACATTGAATTGATCGGTTATGCTTTTTAAAACGAAAGATTCATGATTAAACACTTGTCTAAACAGTATTGAATGCCCAGGAAAGGTTTTAGTATTTTTTGGTGGTTGTATGCATTTTTTATGTGCATTAATAAATCTTTGGTAATAGCATTTTTTTCTGCTACTGTGGCTCTTTAGAGCACCTTATAATGATCTTATGTTACGTCTTATGTCGTATTTAGCTTAGTTTTCCTATTTTTAAGCAGTTCCGAATGATATTATCGGTTTGGACTGACGGTTGAAGTGACCAGGCGTTTCGTTTCCACAGTGCTTTAAAGATGGAGAGCGACCTGTTCGATCTGCAGTCTACCTTCCAGCCCTCCATGCAGTCTGGCTCTGCGGGGCTTCCAGTAGCGACTGCCTGGGCAGGTAAGGACCCCTCCTCCCCCATCTCCACGATCAGCTTCAACGATCCCTCTTACTGTTCAGTTCTGAACTGTTGTGCATGCTCTCTGATGTCCACCTCTGCCACTCTTCTCTTTTACATCTGCCTATTTCTCTCTCTCTCTCTGTGTCTTCCCTTCCTCTCTCTGCCTGCCTAGATCCTTTCACCTCTGCCGAAGCTGGAGACGACTCCATGCCAAACCTTAACCCTTTCCTCTCAAAACTCGTTGTCGATGCCGCTCACATACCTGTCGTGTCTTCGGACGGTGTTAGCTTTCCCTCTAGGACGTCCGCTCATGAAATGTTTGGTGGTAAAGGCCGTTCTTCTTTGTATATCCCCCAAACTCCCCTTGTTTCTCTCATAGCCCCCAGTGTTACTTGTTCGTAGCAATGCATGTTGCATGGTTAATGTGTTTCCTCGTTCTGGAATGTTAATAAGCTATGTGTGTGTGTGTGTGTGTGTGTGTGTAAAGTTGGCCTTATTATTATTATCTTATTATTATCTCTCTTTCTGCCTTGTCTTTAATGTTTATTTGTCCTACATAGTAATTCATGCTAATTTCCATACTTTACATTCAGCCAATCAGAAACCATGTGGGCGTGTCCTAACTCTCAGTAGAACCCATCCGCCCGACCTACCCTACATCTCTAGCCATACGACACCGATGTGGTGCTGTGTTATATAGAAATATAGATATAGATCTATAGAAATTTAAAGCAATACCATAGAGCTAATAAGTTGAAATCTGTTTTTCTTTGACCAACACTATTTTTGATCCTCCAGATCGTTACAATCCCTTTATTGACACAAACTCGTCCGTTTCAACCAATTACAAACGTACAGTGCGGATAGAACACTCCATGTCAGGTACTTTGATGGATCACCATCTCAGCCTATGTTTCCCGACCCTGGCAAACATAGGATATTTTCTTTTTTTGTTGTTGACCCAATACAATCCCAATGGACCTTGTAATCCTACAATTTATGATAGAACCTTCACTTAGGTGGTGAAGCCACTCTACAGCCTTTGTAATCCTACAATTTATTGTAGAACAGTGGGTATATCCTGATATCCTCCCTCCCAGTGTGCGAAATACCCGGTGGCAATCGGGGGTCCCTCCTGCTTAGTGCTCCAGTGTTATGCTGAAGTCTTACAGACTCGATACCAGTGGCGGCCCCTGAGCTGGCCACTTGGTGGTGCGAGGGAGCAGATTTATGCGAGCATCCGTAGGGTTTGAGCCGGATACATTTTGTCACTGTTACTAAAATAAGACCGTAATTCAGAGAAAACAGGTGTGAAATCCTGTTTTTGCCAGTCTCCGCCAAACCAGTCTGTGAACGTTCTGCTCTGCTCCGAACTCTTGTGTTGTTTTGGTGATGTCGAAAGGACACCGGGTACAAACGGGTATTCAATGGCAATATAAGAGGAAACACCACAACAATATGTAGCCTATTCATATTTGTGAATACATGCTTTGCAATTTGAATAATGAATACTGGACATAGTAAGCTTTTAAAAGACATTTTTAGTGACAATTGCAAGTGACAAATCTTTTTTAAAGATTTTGCCAGAGACCCCCAAAATTTTAGCTGTTGAGGCTTTTCAAGTGTCAATCAAGGGGTCTCGGACCCCAGAGACCCCCCGTATTTCGCACCCTGCTTCCTCCCTTAGGCCATTATGTCTATGCTACTCTTAAAAAAAACAGTTGATCTTAACCCTGAATTCAAATGAACTTTCCCTTATTTTGTTTTCTTTTGCTGATTTCTTTCTTCCCTTGCTTGTTTAACGGCACTGTCTTGAAAACACTTCTCTTTTGGTCTGTCTTTTTTTTCTTTTTCTTCCTACTTCCTGCTTCCTGTGTCAGACTCCTTCTGTGGTCCAGTGCCCGTTGCCCAGCACCTCCCCCACCAGGCTCCCTACCCCACCGAGTCCTCTGCTGTAGCAGGTCTATTCAGAGGTAGAGTATTGTACCTCGTCGTATGTCGAGGGTAGAAGCCCATGTCGGAGTCTTTAGTTTTATCACGCCAATTCCAGTTTATTTTTAAAGCTCAGCTGCTCAACTGTTACTTTAAGAACAGAGAGTGACACAGCAGTCTGATTTAAAGCAACCCCGTCAGATCATAATAATCCAGTGGAGTAGTCATGTGTCTCTGTGTTCTATATGGATCCACCCCAACAGCGCAAAACGGCTCGCAGGACAAAAGACGCGAGCGCTCATTCCGTGCAAGATAAAAAAAGACGCGAATGAATGAAATGCCCGCGAAGGCGAAGGCTGCGGTTCTGCGGACCAGCGAGAGCGATTTAGCTAATTTTGACAATGTGGATGAGGCTTCTCTTTGAGTGAGACTTGGTTAGACACAGTAACAAACAGACAATATCAAGCGAAAGGTAAAGAAAAAAGTTTTATTTCTCCGTAGGGATCCTTTTCATAATGTTGTCAGTCACTTATAATAATAATCTAAAAAACAAGCACTTTTAGAGGACATACATTGACGGGTGCTATTGCCCCAAAGGGTCACATTGCAGACGTTTCGCGGCTGACGGCTGAATCGCTGTCACTCAATACTGAACCAATTTAAAAAATTGTTGTCCGCATTAGTCACTTAAGTCACACCAAAATAATGGGAAAATAAGGACCAGGTTGAAAAATCCCAAAGTTATCCTTCTCCAAAGGTAGCCTAACTAAGCAATGTAGGCTTTCCTTTTGTAACCCCTCAAACGAAAAACACTACAGCCGTTCTGTCTGGGGCATAATATCTACTAAACTTGGTAGCCTAATAGGCTACAATGCGTGACTTATAGTTCTGATCGTAACTGACATGTGATATAGATACATCATCCAAATGTCAACGTCTTAAGTTAGCCAGTTAGCCAAAAAATGAGCCACGCAAATAGAGAAAATATTTCAGCACACCACTCACAAATATAATAATACATAAAATATTTAAGCACACCATCGCAAATAAAAAAGAGAACATAAATCAAAGAAATACTTCAGCACACCACTCACAAATATAATAATAAATCTAAATATTTAAGCACATGAGTCGCGGGGTCGGAGCTGGGTTGTCCTTGCGGGGTCTGTCCTCGGTAGTCGCGCTCTTGCACGTTTTAGCCCTCGCACGGACGGGTGATAACGCGTCTACATATACGTAGCATCCTTGAGTTTAGATTTAGATTTATTTGAAACGGTGTGTCGGGGGCTGTTCTAAAATGTCATTCTTTCACCCCCTCCTGTTTGCTCTCTCCCCCTGAAGGGTACTCCACGCCACAGCCCCCTACCCAGCAGCAGCCACCCTCAGGGGGTCTGCAGGTCGACTTTGAGTCAGTGTTTGGAGCCAAAGCGGCAGGCGGCAACGGCCTGGTTTCTGATGGTGAGGAGACACACAAACACACACACACACACACAGCTCTGGAATTTACATGTGGTTTAATATTTAATGTGTACAGGGTTTCTGTGTGCTTAAGGTGGGGCTTCGGTTAATTTGAGTTCAACCATGGACAATTCCCAGCCTATGCTATCTCACTGTGGTCAATACAAAACATGTTTTCAACATGAGAGGGTCACAGTATTTAAATTAAGTCACTAGAGTTGTTCCGATAACAATACCAGTATCGGAAATGCCTCCTATACTGCCCAAAATGCTGGATCAGGTATCCCCGTGTAGCTGTCCTTTTCTCTGCCTGCGCATATGGATACGTGCAGAGCGTACCATAGGCGAAACTATTATATTTGATTATATGTTCGGTGTTGGGTGTGTATTATCCATAGTCTATGGTATTATCCGTTATAGCTCCGTTACTTAGTGCACGAGTGAGTGTGTTTCCCTGACTCATTCCAATAACAGTAATCCCACTGATTCCTTCTCCTTTGTTGAAGTGATGTTTCATTTATTCCAGGTAAAGATGTAACAATGACAGAGCGTTTAAAATGGGTACTGCAGTCCAAATTCACAATATTGGAGAGAGTTGTCTCCGCCCACCCCTTCCTCCCCAGACTCCAAGCTCACACGGGTTGCCAGGTTGAGGAAACTGAACAAACACGAGCGCTGCATTATATTTTGAGACAAGCGCCATTATTTTATTTTTTAACGGAAATTAGCATGAAGGACAAATAAACATTAAAGACAAGGAAGAAAAAGAGATAATAATACGATTATTCAAGTTGATCAGCTAATGTATACATTTGCAATTTATTTATTGTTTGCAAATTATAAACCAGATTTTTTATAACTGTCAATGTTGGGTAGATACATAGCTGGCTATGTTTACAGTCACACAGATATAAGCTAACTGCTTAAGCTCAATGCTTACCTGTTCAGGAGAAAATTAGCCAACTCGCATCTGTCTTGAAATCCTTCTGGGCTCTAAGCTGTTTTAGCAGGGCTCTGGTCATGGAGCTTTTTCGAAAGAGGACGAGGCTTTTTAGGTCGGGTAGAATCTATTACAATCTCAGTTGATCCAGTTTGTTTGCTTGCTTCCATGGCTGCAGCACGCTGTGTTTGTGTGCCAATTTGTTTCATATCTGGCAACCCGGGGTAGAATAATGAATCACAGACCAAAACAAAATAGACGTTCTGACCCGGAATGGAAATTTCAAAGGAGAACATACTGGCTGTAGCATTGTTGTCAGAGAGAGTATTTTGACTTAGCATGTTTCCTTAATCTCTGATGACCTATCATGGTCATTATCTGATTTAGTACAGTACATTTTTAATTTTGAGAATGGGAACTATATATGGACATTGATGCCTAAGACATTTATGCCTGTTTTGTGTCTCTGAACACGTGACGTAATAAAAAGCAGTTAGGGAGCGACATAGCTTAGGACCACTGGGGAGAATCAAACCTGTGTATACCAGTACGTGGTATACACGCACTCGCTAGCACAATGAGCCCCTGAGAAGCCGTTTATCATCATGTACTCCTACCTGTCCTCCTTGATGCGCGCCAGCAGCGGCTCCAACCAGCCGGCGGTGCACTCACAGTGGGCGTCCAGGAAGGTGATGACCTGGCCTCTGGTGGCGGCCGCGCCCCGTAGCCGGGCCCGGATCAGCCCAGAGCGCTGCTCCATCCGCAGCACGCGCACCGGAACCTCCAGCGTGCGAACGTAGGTCTCTAGCTTCTTCTTCAAGAAGTCTGCGTGGAGGCGGGGAGGACGTTAAGCTACACTAGCGGTAGACTAGCGGGAGGTTTGGCTGTTTTGACTCCCAGCCGAAAAGTACCGGGTTCGCACCCCCGCAGTCTAACCTGTAGGCATCCCTGAGCGGGACCACCCCCTAACCCTGTACCTTGTAATCGATGACACATATCTGAAAAGATTCACCTATAAAAGTGTCTTAATAGAAGTGGTAGTAGGAACGATTCAGCTGCGGTCACAATGGTAGATATTTACACAGGAATGGAAATGTACGTTTTGTGAACATACGTAGTATTGTTATTACTACGTACTCATGCTAAACCGTGGACACGCCGGACCCACCTCTCTCGCTGGCATCGTCCACCAGCAGGATCTCCAGCAGCAGGTGGCGGGGGGAGCGTGTCATCACACTGTGGACGGTCCTCAGCAGCGTGCTCCACGCCTCGTTGTGGAACACGATGACGATGCTGGTGGTGGGGAGGTCGTCAGGAAACACCTTGCTCTTACACCTGGCAGGTCAGCCAGGAGACGACGGGAGGAGGGAGGGAACGGAGGGGAGGAAGAGCGGAATAGTGAAAGAAAAGAAAGAAAGTATGAAGGAAGAAAGAAGGGAAGAAAGAAAGAAGGAAAGAAAAAAGTATGAACAAAAAAAAGGAGAAAGAAAGAAAGAAAGAAGGGAAGAAAGAAAGAAAGAAAAGAGGAAGGATTTAGTTCACAGCAGCGATGACATCACCAGCAGGTAACTGTTGTAAAAGATGAAGGGAGGAAAACAACAGGTGTGTCAGATCTGCTGCTATCCTGTTTTGTACTGCGCTTGTAAACACACAACACACCCCAGTTGACTCCATTCGCCGCAGAATAAATTCCCAAAAGAGGCACACTGAACCTCCGCAGACTGCCGGCCATGACGTGACGTTTCCGTCAGAGGCTGAGAGCCGGCCCGGGCCGCTGCCGCGCTATGGAGGGATGATGTTGAATAACAGAACGATACGACGGCTAGAAACGGCGAGAGAGTCTCGTCCGCCTGTAGCGGTGGGAGGTGACAGAGGGTGACAGGAGCCGGCGGAGCAGAGAAGAGAAACCCAGCTCATTCCGCTCCAGTCAAGGTGACGACGTCAGAGTGACACAACTAGACCACCCAGGTGCCCATTACGACGTCTCCGTCTCCCGCTGAGCCGGTAGCTGACGGCCACTCTCGCCTCTCCTTTGTTCTTACTCCATAAAGCTGCAGATTTTCTGCGGGGGTTCAGTGATGGTTGCTGCTTTATGACTGCTTCACAGTCACTCAAAGGAACACGATAAATACAGAGGAAAGTTAAGCTAAATGTGAACGCAGAGACGTTGTTAAAAGCCTGTGAATATTGGGATAATGCTGTGAAGCAATTGACGTAAAAATTTTAATTATAGTTCATAGTATTATCCCAGGACTGAGGACTGCAAAGTCATTGCCATTTATTCATAGAGATGAAGTTAACGTATTCTCTGGGAAATGTTCACACAAGTGAACTGCACCCTGGGCTGCGACTGAATAAAACATATCTTACGGCGATACATCAGTTTGAACGGCCGCCGTAGCGGTGGGACCATGAAGACGAATGTGCTGCTCATGTTTCACAAACTGCTCTGTGGATTCATTACGCATCTCAAGTGCATCTTAAACAGTAAACAAAACTCCCATTCAGCTGTCCAACGCCACGTATTCACTCAAGTGTCTCAGATTCCGCACTCACAACACAAAGTAATTACACCACTTTTATGACGAAATTATTAATAGAAGAGATAATATCACATTAAGCGCGGCCACATAATGGAGGGCAGGGGTGATTCATCAAGACTTAGAAAGTGGAAAGCAAATTGCGAAAAAGCCTTTTCCTTCCGCGTTGGGATTGCATCTTTGTAAAATGTGACGTTCGGAGCAACAATACAGTCTCTGATCACAGCTTCTTCTCCATCTGAGACACTTGTCTCCAGGAGACGGACCCCCTGCTGACACATTGACTTGCAGAGGAGACGTTAGAACGTGAGAATGTTCCAAAGTTCATACAATCCCAGAGCAGTTGTCAGGACAACAGTCTAGACACCTAGGGAGCTAAAAACTCTCTCTGTGGAAAATGCATGACAAACAGCAACAGCCCATGTCTAGATACATATAAAAACGAGGCAGTGAGCATGTCTGTCGGTATGAGGATGATGGTATGTGTGTATGGGAGCTAGCGGTTGCGGTGGTTAACTACGGTCCTCGCCTCAGGATCAGTCTGCCAGAGGAACTGAGGGCAGCACAATGCCAATACTGCCAATACTTTTGAACAGCATCTTAAAACATACCTTTTTAGTTTAGCTTTCTTCTCATCACTAAAGGTGCTGTAGGTAAGATTTAAGAGCTATTATTTCAGTGTCATTGGTGAGAAATGACAAAGCCATCCGTCAGCTATTAGTGAGTGAAATGCTCTGTGAGAATATCTGTTCTGGTTGACTGGCTGCCTCTGTATAAGACCATTTAGATTTTAGAGACCGTTCCCGGCTCATTTCTGACCAATCAGGGCATCTCTTACCTGATTGGTTCGGGGAATCCATCTTACCTGTCAATCACAGGTGTGTGAAATGCAACACTTCTCAATGGTGGAGAAACGTTGGGAGGGAGCAGAGAGGCATTTTTTGTTGTTGTTGTTCATCTCTCTTCCGCTTTCTCTTCTTCAAATCTTACCTACAGCACCTTTAATGTGTAATGATGTTTGTTTAAATCTAGCCTCTGAAATGTATCTCAGTGAGATTATGTTAAACTCATGTTCTTGTCGTGTTGTTTCTCTTGGTAAAGCGATGTGTAGATCCAGTGTGACTGAGTGATGGACGTGTACTCACCCGTCCAGTCTGACATCTGGAAGACTGCGGTTCAGTGCGATCATATCGCTGGCCATCAGGTTGAACTGATTGATCTTAAACATGTCCTTCATCTTCTCCTGCTCGTCCTTTGGGATGTTGACCGCATGGCCCATCTCACCCGGACCCTCGTGGCTCCGTGAAATCACAGCTGAGCAGGAAAGCGTTAGGTGGTTACTTACATAAACCTCTGCTTTATATCGGTGCGAGGTATACCCTTTATGTAAGCTGCTCAGTAAATAAAGCCCAGGTTTATTCACTGTACAAAGACAAATAATGGTGTAATGACAAAAAATGGTGTACATTTCTTATGGCGCTTGTATAAAATATGTTTTACTACAAACGTGTAAAAGATTGTGTTGGGATAAAGCACAGGTTCTTTTGAAATGGTGTAATCAACGCACCTTTTTCCTCACATTTACATTCCTTTCTTCTGACATTTAGGGTCCTGCCATCCAAACAGAACCTCCCGTATACACTTAATACACATTAAGGCTCAGCAGACGTAGTTCAGTCACCATCGCTAGCACACACACCAGAAATACATATCTGCTGTCTCTACCTCTCTCTCTCTCAAACACATGTACGCACACATACACACATGTACACACACACACACACACACACACGGTCACCCTCTGTCTCTCTCTATTTCCCTGCAATAATCTCCTTGAGTAAAGCCAGCGATTTCCCATGAAAGACCCACACAATTCACATTAGTCACGTGACCCCCAGGTTAAGAGGATTCCAGCTGACCCCTGACCCCCGATGCTCCTCTATATGTTGCATTGTCAGCCCCCACCCCCACACCCCTTTTCTCAATGGAGCTTCCTGACAATCTCCATTAGGCGGCTGGCTTAAATCTGATGGGCTTGGCCACAGATCTGATCAGGATTATTGAGCCCCTGTCTGTCACGTACAGCTCCACTGTGTTATTCTGTAGGGTTTTACATCCAGCTTTCCTTCTCCTATAAAGAGAAGTTTAATGCTGGGACAAATGTATTTACATTGAAACACAAAGCCAAGAACATCGTTCTATAACGCACACTAGCAGTCCCACATTTATCAACCCTTCCATTCATGGTCTTCATTCAACGTCTTATAATGATAAAAACACCACGCTGCACCATATTCAATAAAGGAAAGCATATTCCATAAATCCTATAAGAGAAAGCTTCTATGCTACCATTTGAATATGGTCTTCATTGTATTCTATTGAATGATTGGCGAAGGACTCAGACATACAGCAGGTCATCTGCGTCTCTCTCCAGAGTGTCTACACAGAACTGGAAAATAAACAGCAGCTTTTGGCCAACCCTGAAAACCTGTGAAACTTCTAACTGATGCAAACTGACTATCACTCAAGGACTACCGTCACGGTTTGTGAAGAAAAATATCTTATGCCAACATAAGTGAAAAAAGAACAAGTTATAGATAATGTAAGGCATTAGTTTGCTCGTAAAGAAAACTAGTAAATACCGAGCTCAAGAACAAGCTAAAGCCTGGTTTTGATTATTTCATATTTCAATGTAGGCACGTCTTCCTCAATGGCAGCAGACCACCATAACAACGAGGCATAACCAGACAATTCATACGTCAGGAATATTCATTTATGGCCTGATTTGTTGCCATGGTAGTCACAGCCTTGGTGCACATCGCTCTTCACCTCCAGAGGACAAAGAGCCTCCATTATGAGCGATGACTACAATCAACTGGGAAGAAAACTGTTTGTCTACAAGGACCTCCAATCTCACTGGGCGCCCCTGCAGCCCTCTCACACTCAGCACTAAGAAGCCTTCTGAGGCGTGAACACCTCCGGCCACTGTGGTGAACAGGGAGAGGCTTCCGCTGGTCTCTCTGCCTGGGCTACAACACAATCTGCTAGCTTGTTTATGTTTTATCCTTTGTTTTATTGTTTGTTTGGCTGGTTTGTTCCATCCATACCTCACATCATGAGTCATTTGTCATTTTAGTTGTTATTATTTCTTTGCGTAGGCTGATTAAATTATGCTATAATAGCATTAGATATGACAACATAAAACACCATGTATGAGGAGTGCTTCATGTGTTTCATTAGAAATAGTTGATTAAAAGTCCCCTAAGCAAAGTCCCTGCCATCTGCTTGGCTAGACAGAAGCTCTGATAACATTCAAACACGCTGATAATTACCGACACGTCCACGCGTGCGTGTCTGCACACCACAGAGGCACCAGGCGTACGCAGACCTGAACACACAACACTGCACCAACCAAAGACTTCTCCAAACAGCGTTCAATATGCCGCATCGATTACCTATTACCTATGTATGATTCATATAACGTCTCTCAGCTCTCCAAGTTTTGATTGCCTGATATCCGCAGTACCGGCGGGACCGAACGCTCACCCCAGATGGAAGATCTGGCTTCTCCACACCCCACAGCTACTGCATCCTGCTACTTGTACCATGTGAAGTACCATGTGTATCAGGTCTGACTGAGCTGCTGAGTGACGCTGTGTGGGTCCTCAGAGTCTCCCACTGGGTCAGAACCGAAGGAGGACGGGTTCACACACACACACACTATTAGACTGCACCTCTCCACAGTTTATTTCCAGCCCAAATGATGATGACCGACCATCGTTTTCCTCCACTGCTTCAGGGGAGCAGAGGGAAGAAACATTTGGAAATGAGATAAGAGCCTTTTTTTCTAAATGTAACTTTTGCTGAGGTCGGCATGTTTGAAAAAACGCTAGATTGCTCGTTGTCATTGTAGGAAAGCAAATATTCGTTCAAGGAAAAGCAAATATTAGAGATACTTCAGTATTGAAGAATCAATTATTCATTCTCGAAGAACATTCTTCTTCTATTCCGAAAAGAAAAAGCCACAATGGACGGACTGGTTTCTGGGACGGAGGGACGTATTGAATATACCAGAGTGGTGTTCTCTCACCACAGCTCATTTTACCATCTCTACAATGACCTCCAAGGTATCATATTCAAATCAATATCCAGCTGTTCTACTATAGACGTCTATTCTACGGACGAACACGAACACATTGTTGACAGTTAAGCCTGTGAGTTCAAAGCTAACTCCTGCATGTGTCTTCAAAGGGACACTCCACAGGTTAGGATGTGTTGATCACAGGAGGGATTCCAACAGCCTCCTTCCATCTCAGGATCAGCCTCATCCACGACCACATGAATGACAAACATTGTGATTTTTTCCCCTCTTCGGGATTATGACATAACAGCTCAATAGACAGCGATGTTTAGAGTAACGTTTGGGTGATGTTTCACTGCTTTTGGAACAGAATAAGGATTTGTCCCGTTTATTTGAACGAAGGGCTGGTTTTATATTACAAATCTTATGGTTTTCATGGTTCACAAGAGGATCAACAATGATCAGATAAGATGTAACATCTTCCGTTCTTACTGTCTATTATCTACGGTAGAATTCTTCAAGTAGGCCGAGTTCTTAAGTCCATTTCCCTAAAATGCTCAGTCCTGCAGATACATTTCAAGTATTCATCATCATCAGTCACTTACATAACTGGAAATGAAACTGCTAAGTACGTTGAAACTGTCCCAGAATACATGCAGTACAACAACCTCAACCCATGACCTCAGCCGTGTTTTTCCACCAATCAGCTTATTTAAAAAACACCACATGTGCGTTGTGTAACGTGAGACCTCGTCACGCATGTGTGTGTGTGTCTGAAAATGCATATATGTCGCTATACGTCTCTGCAACGTTTTCCCACCTCGTTCCCCTGTTGAAAGCAGCTTAGCAAGCCTCTCTGGGAGCCTGCTTACTTGAGAGGCCATGGAAGGAAATAGCCTGCTAAAGAGGGCTGGGCCGCACACACGGTTTAGGCTAATAAACTCATTGTCCCAGATAGCCAGCCAGGGGACCACATCCGAGGGTTTTCTCTATCAGTCCAATTTAACATTTAAGTCTTTAGCCGTGAGGATCCATTAACTCCACATATAAAACTCCTGGTCCAATAATAGCAGTGGGGATGGTAAAATCATGCATTGGGAGTCTAATCTAGGATCAAACAGTCCTACTAAGTTGTAGCAGAACTTCTGATCCATCAGTCCTACTATGTTATAGTAGAACTTCTGATCCAGAAGTCCTACTATGTTATAGCAGAACTTCTGATCCAGCAGTCCTACTATGTTATAGCAGAACTTCTGATCCAGCAGTCCTACTATGTTATAGATCTGGGGAGCTTCTGGGGGAGACGGCACAGAGCCTGGGCCATAAACCAAGAACTGCAAAGGGGCGGAGTTACGCCTTGTTTCCTGTTTCGTTACGGAGATATTCTACCCAAGAGAAACTCATTTGCGTGAGTGGATGAAGCTTCCAGTATTTCCAAGTATTTCTACAGTAGCCAGTCTACACGGTGTTGAGTTTAAACCTTTACAGATACTTTACACGCTTTTACAGATCCCCACCTCCAGCAACATGATTGGTCGAA
>OMNO01069312.1:10038-21966 GCA_900303215.1 Trachyrincus scabrus | reverse complement strand
GTCGGGGCAGTGTTGAGTAGCTGGTCAATAGTGGAGAATAATATTCTAGAGTTCCCAGCGTTCTCTGTAATAATCTTGGAGAAGTAATCCTTTCTCGCCAGACGTACTGCTTTGTTATAGGCAGTCATGGTGACTTGTTTACTCCTTAAAAGCTCGCCTCACGTCAGCCATAGTTAGGGACAGGGTGCATCGATTCACACACACACACACACACACACACACACACACACACACACACACACACACACACACACACACACACGTACACTCTGTATAAGAGAAGCTGTTTTAAAACGTATTTTAAAATGTAACTATCGACCATAAACACTTTGCTTACACAGCTTACACAGACTGCTATAGGGCTATCATCTTCATCTCACCTCCCGCTATCGTAGCAAGCTGCTGAGTGTTAAAGTGCTGGCGTAAAAGGCGCTAGATGACGGCATGAGCTAATTAGCATGTATGGCGTCACCATGTATAGACTATCATATCATCAGTGTTTCAAATAAATAAATAAATAAAGCCTTATAATAATAAGAACAAAAATAATAAAGTTAATTAATTAATTAAAAAGTTGGTCAAAGGTCACTGAATCTAGCAACAAATCCACCAAATTCGCAACACTACACTCTAAGCTGTGCATGCATAGCTGAACATGCATAGTTGCACAACTCTCAATTATAGACTTTGGTTTTTTACCGAGTTTAGTTTTTAAAGTGCATGGTGACTGTGAAGTGTGTGTTGTTGGTGGCTGGTTTAAGCAGCCTCACCTGGTCGGAGTTAGACTGATTAGACTCTGGGACTGGGTGAGGCTGCACACCTGTGGGGCATTGGCCAATCAGGCCCACAGGTTAAACCAGCCACCAGCAAACACACTCAGGAGGAGCTCTAGCATGTACCACCTGCTCTGTTGTTCAGACTATCACAAACTAACAATATGTGGCAGGGGGAAACTGCCACAGTGACTTAGATATGTGTCTCAGTATTCACAATTGAAAGCAGTAGGGATGTGGAAATAGGGAGAAAACTCTCAAGGACATCGGATGCTGCACTTTTTAAAAAAATAAATGTTTACCTGCTTCAAATATTAGTTTTCCTTATCCCGCCATCGCCCTAAAAGTCAACTCAGATTCCAGAATGACTCTTGTTTATTGTCAAGGACATGAGACAGGTCATATAGGCCAAATATTCTCACGCATCATCCTGAGGGTATATAACCTGCTTCTGTGGATATTGCTGCAGTCAACCATGGCGATGTACAAGTCTGTCTTCCTGTGCGCTTGGGGTCTCTTGGTCCTGCAGGGTCTCTTGGCCGTCCCCAGATATAGGGGTATGAAATCTGTAGGTCTAAGTTATTTCATTCATTTATTCAAATCTTTATTCACTACTAATTTGGTGCAATGATGCTTGTGAATGCAGATGACGGCTTTCTTGCTTTTTCTTAGTCTAAACATCGGCAACTGTTGACTTATTTCCAAAAGTAACGGCTCGTTCTTTTCATCTCCCTCCCCCTCTTAACCCCACACCTGCAGGAAGGTGAGTGTGTTACAATTATCACTGATCGTCCCTATATTGTTCAGATGCTGATCATTCTGATTAACAGCGCAACCCTTTTTGGACAATATATATGAGCCACTGGTCATGTCACCTGGCTGGCTACACAACTTTATGTGAACATCATGGACTTTCAATAATGAGTTCATGATGTTCATGCTGTCTTATCTGTGAGACTGTCTCCATGTAACTATGACTCTCTCTCTCTCTCTCTGTGCAACAGACAACCCCTGTCTCTATGTTGATGACTACTCCAACTGTCCTGAACTGAAGGAGCTGTGGGGCTGCAGCAATGAGGTTATTGCCTCTTGGTGTCCGGCCTCCTGCAAATGCCTCAAATGAGATTATTTCAATGTCATTTGAAGGCTTGTCCAGAAGACAAGCTCATCGATTCCTAATCATGCTGTAAACAATGATTAGCATAATGAATAAAACCTCATGCATATATATTGTGATTGGTCACGTCGATTAGCATCAACCATGTATTCAACCTTAAAAGAAATCTGAAATGAAGATGTCACCTTTTAGATTCAATAAGCATGTGCCTGTTAAGCTTACTAATTTATTCAGTAACTTTTACCTAACGCCAGCTAATTTGATGGGGAGGTTGGTCATGGGGGGTTAGTCACGGCCATTACAGGTTGACCTTTATAAAGATAAAAATGTGATGATTTGTTAAATGTTTGAACAAAGTGTAAAGTAATAATACAGCCTAAAACACCAATAGACATTTATCATTATAAATGTTTATTGGTGAGGTACAATCCTATTTTTCCATACTTCATCGTTATTTGCAATTTGTCACCGGCTGTCGTGTCAAACTTCCCACCATCTGCTCCAGTGTGTTATTTTCCTACGTTACCCAGAATGACTTTTGTCATTACACAAAACGTTAAACTAGGACCTGGGGTGCGTTGTACATCACCAACAGACGTTTTATAACGATGTCAAAGTGTTTTAGGCTCATGGAAATGGCAGACTGATCGCAGTCTGCCCGTTGACTTCCATTATAAAATGTTATGTTTAAAAGTTTAATGATAATGCACGATTCCCACACACACAGACCTCTGTTCTGTTCTGGCAAGTCATTGCTGTTATTTAGAATGAGCCATTGGTAACGTAACCTATCTCTCTCTCTATCTCTCTGTGTCTATCTCAGTTGTCTCTCTGTCTGTGTTGTCTCTCTGTTGTCTCTCTGTCTCTCTCTCTCTCTCTCTCTCTCTCTCTCTCTCTCTGCACCACAGCTAACTCCTGTCCCTGTGCTGATGAGTACGGCAACTGTCAGAATTTAAAAGATTTTCAACCTTATCTCTGTCTATCATTAGAGATATAGTGTGAAAAACAACCATATCTCTATCTATCATTAGAGATATAGTGTTAAAACAACCATATCTCTATCTATACACATTAGGGATATAGTGTGAAAAACGGCTGCAGTAGTTGCCGATGCTCTCTGTGTCTCTGGGGCGCAGATGCAAAATCTTACGGAGGTGGGGTAAGATTTGCGTCATCCAGTGGACAAAAGTAGCGGGGCGATGTGGGTGCAACATGGAGGAAAGGTAAACATTGTTCATTTGCATATACTACCCACATGGAAATGATACAAAGCCGGTTGAAAAGCGGCGATGTTCCCCTTTAAGAAGGTGCCGGGCTGTGGCCTCGAGGCTGTTGCTGCATGGTGCCCCGCCTCCTGCCAATGGCCCAATCAGATCATCTGAATGCCCAGACACACCCCAACATGCATGTAGACATTTGTAATCATAATTAAAAAATAACATTCTCCAGTCTAGACAAACTTTATTTGTAATTAGACCTTTTTTGGAAAATTATTGTTGAAAAAAATAAAAGCTCCTCTCGCCTCTGGTTTTGGTTTACTCTCAATTCTGCACAAATATGAACGAATGCACAGTCCTGTGTGTGATCCTCCGTCTTTGTTACAATTTTGCACAAAGACCACAACATCAGTCATGAGACAGTTCCGGTCATTATTGTATTGTGTGTGTATATATAGAATATACGGTTTAACTGATTTTACTGCGTGTTCCTGGATTGTCTATGAAAATGGTGCGATCGCCAACGTATGCATGTGCATCCGCACACCGGTTATTACACGGCTTATAACTGGTGAGAAATGAAATTTCATGGAGGCGGCCGCCTCATAATTCTCTATATGCAGGAAAAACCATGTAGTAGTAGTGGTAAAAAAGAAATAACTGTTTGTGAGTCTGGTAGGCCGTGCCCGAATGCTCCGGAAACATCTACCAGACGGCAGCAGTGTGAATAGTCCAAAGCCTGGGTGGCTTAAGTCTTTTGTGATTTTCCGTGCTTTCCTAAGGCATCATGTGTGATAGATGCCCTGCCCGGAGGGTAGATGGCAACCGATGATGCGCTCTGCTCTCTTCACCGCCCTCTGGAGGGCCTAACGGTCAGCAGCGGTCATTCATCACCATCTAGACTGGGTTTCTTTAGTAAGGGTTTTACAACAGCTGTTTTAAAGGCATCTGGGAAGATGCCTGTTTGAAGAGATGTATTTATAATCTTCAGGACATGAGTTGAAACACTGTCGAACACCCGCTTAAAAAATGCAGTAGGTACAGGGTCAATACATGAGGTGGAGGAGTTACACTCAGTGACAGTCTTGCAGAGGTCAGTTAGTGTAATACAGGTGAATTTTCCCATGGTTACATGATTTTTACAGGGTTTGCTGAGATCATCTGTGTTTACATCAGCAGCAATACTGGCTGTAATTGAAGTTATTTTGTTATTGAAGAATAATGCGAGTTCTTCACATTTTGTTGCAGAGAACTGTGGGGGCGGTCGGGGCAGTGTTGAGTAGCTGGTCAATAGTGGAGAATAATATTCCCAGCGTTCTCTGTAATAATCTTGTCTTTGTTCTATAATCAGTCTCTGTCCTTGTTCTTATGAATCACTCACTCTGTCCTTGTTCTTATGAAACACTCACTCTGTCCTCACTCTGAAAATGTTACTTTCATTTGAGCGGTGGGTGAGCCTTAATGCTTCCATTTGCAAATGATTTTCATTTTCAGTAACCTTTTAGGTATTGCGTTAGGGTGGTGCCAAACGTAGTTTATACATTCCAACCGATTACGGGCTGTACCAATGACTACAAATTATACATCTTGAAATAAAATACATGTATCCAATGGGGGGGATAACGATTTAAGGCACTTTTAGTGTATCATTGTTTGCCAGCACATGCCCAATGCAGCGGTGGAAGGGTTTGAGTTAGTGTATCTGTGACGCCATCTACTGGACAAGATGGATTATTATTGATGAAGGGAATTGTCTAATTGAGGTTTCCCTACATTAGCAAACATTTCAGACAAATGAAAACAGTACAATGCATTGTCTTAATAATGTTGTATTGACAGCCATGTTATTTCCCATCCAACACAATGTATAGTGCTGTGGGCCAAATAAACAATATTCTTTTTAATAATTTAAGGAAAGATACTTTAAACATCAACACACCAATATACAAAACAGAATGAAAGACCAAAAAGTCATAAACATAACGCCGTTCTTAAATATGTATCTCTTTAAAGTCCTGTTACAGTGTTTCATATACTACAACTATACACAGAAGATGAGCGCACGTTCACGTTAAATCATGGCAGACACTCATAGTGACAAACAAACAAACAATAACGATGTCGTTTAGCATATGTTCAGCGCTAACCAGCACCATAACTGACACCCCGAGTATGATTTAAAACCTGCTGCATTTAGCATTTCATTTCTCCACTCAAAACACATGTCATGTCCAACAGTTACCTCAACGCATTCACACGCATTGCAATATTGATGCGAACCGCTTAGGAACGATAGAAGCCAAATCATTCGTAGCGACCCATCTTTTCAAAAAGCAAAACAATTAATCTGCAATGCCGCTCCAACTGAACTGGTTGCAGTGTTTAAGGGTTCAAAGCGTAAGAATGATTACTATGAGGCAAGGTTAAACAGAGTGAGGTTTACATGAGAAGCAGCAATATGCCAAAAGAAACATGACACCTGGCGCTGAATCGTCCCAATGATTGAAATGATTGTAAAAGCATCCGCTGACTACATCCGCTGGATCTCAAAGAGCCGGACATCGGTGTCATACCAGATAGGAGGGTCAACATTGCTGCAGGATGGAAATAATATATCAATATACATATTAAACATGTACTTAATTAATAAAGATATAGATAGACATACATAGACGGAGGCATAGATAGATAGACATATAAACAAACAGATGAGACATTTCAGACTGAAAGGAGAACCAGGACAGGTGTGTCGCATCAACGCTTAATCCGCAGATACCGGCTAACCATATCAGCCAATCAGAGGCCATGCATGCGTTTTAACCTAGAGAGGAAGTCATCTACAATGCAAACCAATCTACAAATGGTGTTGGTGTTTGGTTCTCCTTTAAGGCAGTGTTCTGGTTGAAACACGACAGGTGACACCCAGCTGTTTCCACAGCTTTGACGCTCCACTCACCGAAGGTAGACGACACCCCACATGTAGGTGCGGAACCACATGGCTGTGCCCGCGTTGGCCTGATACTTTCTGATCAGGATGGGGTGAGGCACAGGCAGCAGGCCCACCAGGGTGCCATGCTGGAGAAACTTGAGGATCTCCGACTCGTCCGTCAAGCCCCTACGGGATGTTGGGTAGCAGAGAAAGAGCTTAGGGAGAGTGCAATGTCAAAAAAGACAACGTGACTTGATTTATTTCTTAACGTTTTCACGTTTCTTCTTTAACATGCTTGCTGGGTTAGCGTGTCGTAGGGTTTGTATGATGGGGTAGGTATATTGGCATACGCAAGTTGGGAACCAACATAAACAGCAAACAGATTTACTTTCATTTCTTGAATAAGTGAAGAATAACAGCTGTGGAAATGAGCTAACAAAATTGGAGCTAGCTAAATTCGTTCAGGGTGGCTTTAACCAAGAAACAAACTGCCATGTCCTTCAGTGAATATTCAGCGGCAATAATACAATGAAATGGAACACAATGTAACACTACGTAGTTGCATCCGTCCTAGTTTGAACACTATGTAACACTACGTAGTTGCATCCGTCCTAGTTCTAACACTATGTAACACTACGTAGTTGCAGCCATCCCAGTTTGAATCCATGGCTACTGACTTGTCGATGCAGATCTTCTCCACCTGGGGAACGAGCACTTGGAGCAGGCGCATGATCGTCTGCAGAGGAAGCTTACACTTCCAGGAGAGCACCTGGAATGAGAAGACACCATCCCGTCAATACACAGATCAATACACAGATCAATGCAAGAGATTGAAGACAAAATACAAACTCATTTCTGACCCATTCGGGCGTGGGAGTCCAGTAGGATGTTGAAGACGCGCTTGACAAGCGTCTCCTCTCCATTTCAGCTTCCGTGTAAAAAACATCCTGGCGTGTGACGAAGACGGAAAGAGATTTGTCGTCAAAGGTTGTCTCAAGCTAGACCGAGACAACACACCGAGATATATGCCAGTCAGGAACATACAAACATGGATCTGTATTCCAGTCCAAATAGGGCATAACTATTGAGTATATCTGCACTGAAGGATATTGTTTGCCAAACAATACATTGATAAATTATGATACGTTATTGTTGAATCACCACAGTATCTAGCAAAAACTGAAACAACAACAGGGCAAAACTGAAAAATCCTCAGATTTCTGGATCTCCTCACTAAACAATCCCCGGGAATATATTTCCTCTACACACATCCCAATTCTCTTACTTCAGTGTCTCTTCCAGAGTTGGACTCGGTATCACTGGTGCCAGCCGTGGTGCTTTGGTCCGTGTGGGGTTTGAGTGGCGAGTCCATTATTGGTACAGACACCATCGTCCCGTCCTCCGATACCTGGGACTTTTCCGTAAGCTTTTCGATACCTTAAATGTTTTTTTAAAAAAGATCCACGAGGTCAGCCATGACACAGCGACAAACGAAATGATGAGAACATTAAAACCTTCTTCAACTGTACGCTTTCGTCTTTAACGCCATTATGTCAACATTCAAATAGCTTTCCCTCTATCATTTGAAACGGTGGCATATAAAAAAAGGTTAAAAATATCAGTAGTCTACATGTAAGCCCGCTAACCGGATCCTTAACGACATCAATAAAATTCACGCTTTTTTTTTTTCTTCCTCCTTCAGATTAAAGCATCTGCCGACCGACTAAATAGTAAATGAAAACATTCCCAAGACGGAGATCCTGTACCGGGTATCGCGACCAGGCTGGCCTTCAGCGTGCCGGGCTCCGCGGGGACGGCCGGGCGTGAGCCCTCCATGGAGACCGTCTCCTGGGAGCTGGTGCGAGAGATGGCGTCGGGGGACTTCTTCTTCCTCTGCAGGGCCTTCTGGATGGACGAGGGGTCTGAGGGCAGGTTGGCCAGCTGGTGGAACACGTTGCGCTTGCGGATAATGGTGTAGACCAGGTTGCAATTTCCTGAAAACGGTTACGAATGAAGAAGGACAAAAAGGCACATTTTTGTCGTTTTTAAGATGAGTCAAGAGATATGTAAATATGTAGAGGTATATATAAATATATATATATATTAGGGCTGTCAACGAATATTCTAAATTCGATTATATATATGTCTGCCTCACGGGTTTTTGCATGGGCCTGGGCCGCTGCATGACGGACGGGAGTCACACGGCGTCACGTTCATTGATTGAAAATGAAGGTCAAGCTGAAGCGAGGGAATAATTCAACAACGGCAGACAGCTCACAACCCGACTCGGCCACAGAGAGAGCGATTTGAAAGAATCGTGGAACCTCGAGATGAAGTTGTATGAAATTAGGCTATCGAATAACGTATCAAATTACGAATCGTTCATTTGATCTCGCTCAGTTCTCTCTAGCACCAACGCAGAGAGAAAGAGAGAGAGAGAGAGAAAGAGAGAGAGAGAGAGAGAGAGAGAGAAGAAGAAAAATGGAGTTTTACGGTATAGGACATTATTTTATTTGTTTATTTTGTATGGTATGTAGATCTTTTAAAGACATGTTTAGGTTGAAATAAACATACCTATACAAATAATTAGGTCTCGTTGTATTGGTTTGTCGTCTTACGGTCATCATGTGAAAAAGATAGCTATCATTTTTGTTGCCTTGTCATCTTATTGTTATTCTGCCTTGACTTGCAGTTTCTATTTCTGTCATTTGTTTCGTAACACTGGAATATTCCTCACGAGATGAACAAAGCGCAATCTCATCTCGCCTAACGTGATCGCTGACATTTTTGACAATCACGTCCTCGCTCACCATCAAACTGGTACTGTATGATATTGTTGAAGGCCTCGAGCAGGAAGAAGACCAGGTGGTGATTCTGGGACGCGGAGAAGAGGAACCAGCTGGTGGAGAAGGCTTCTAGTAGGTGAAGCAGTTTATTGGCTGCCACCATGGACAGGCTCTTCAGGTAGGGAGATACTACAACACACAAACAAACAAACGTGCCGGATTACTGTGCTACATGAAACCAAGATGGAAGAGTTCGTTCATTTAGCAGATTATTAATTTTGTTCATTTAAGAGCAGATGCCCGAGATACTTTGATTAGAAAACACATTTCCTCATGCTTTCGTGGCTTCTCACGGCGATGGAAGATGAAACCCCCAGCGTATGTGTTTTAATAAACAGCGGCAATGCATGCACCACTCACCATTCACAATAATGGTGAGCAGACAGTCGTACAGAGGCTGGAGACGCTGGTGTCCACAGGTGATGATCTTGTGGAACACCTAAAAATATAAATAAAAAGCATATATGGATAATTTATAAATCCTGTATACATCTAAAGATACCCTCCTCCCCGCCCCCCTCATTAGAGAATGTCTAGGAATATTTGTATTGCAAAATATAGCACCATGAAGAGTCTTACAACTATCAGCAGGTCAGCGTGGGTGCCTGTGAACACAGGGATGTCCATGGGCACGTGGACAGAGTAGGGCTTGTTCAAACGAACCCCAAAGTTCCTCTCGCCGCTTAACAGCAGCAGGATGAACACGCCAATGTGCATGAGACCCACGCGGGCTACGCCAAAACACAAGAATACAAACCGGTCCAAAATCGGTTAAAACTTTAGTTTTTAGTTTATTTGATTTAGTTAATACCGTTTTTATTTATCCTTGTATTTATCTGTTCTTTGTTGTTGTTTTTGTCATCGTCTTGCCCATCTATGTTTGTGTTGTAATGTTTGTGCTTGTGTTAAGTGTCTGTCGATTGTGCTTTTGTGCACATGGTAATATCTACACAATTGGATTGCGTGTGGGTTACGTAATACTCACACTGGTCAGCCCTCGCGTCGTTTAGGTAGAAGAGTATAGGAACCAGGATGTCCAAGACATCGCTGCTTTTCAGCACGAAGAACAAAAACTTCTGGAAATATAAACAGATTTCGCTGAGTACAAACAGAACACGGCCTCTGATTTAGTTTTCAGCTAGTCTCACAAATCAGACTTTCGATTCATATCTAAAATTCATATCAGACTTTAGATTCATATCTAAAATTCATATCAGACTTTAGATATTAATCTAAAGTCTGATGGCAGACGAGCTCAAATCTCGAGCTCAAATCTCGAGCTCAAATCTCGCCCCGCCTCCAGATCCCCTGGAGGCAGGGATCTGTAAGCGCGTAATTGGCTATTAACAGCGAACACAGACTCGGCCAGCGCTAGTCAACTGTAAAAAAGTGTCTGTAAGGTTTCAAATCAACCCTGTGTAGACTGGCCACTGTAGAAATACACTTCTGAAAGCTTTGTGTACTGTAATAAGTTTCCATTCGGTAGAATATCTCCGTAACGAAACAGGAAACAAGGCGTAACTCCGCCCCTTTGAGTTTCTGGTTTCCGGCCCAGGCTCTGTGCCGCCTCCCCCCAGAAGTTCTGCTGGATCCCAGATTAGTTTTCAGCTAATCAGAACTCATATCTACTCTTTCTAGAATATTCCTGAGATTTTTTTTCCCTTCAGATTTCCACTCACCTTATTGAAGTCACAGAGCTTCCAGAAGAGCACAAGCAGTTCCTGGTGGAACTGGATTTTCTTGGTGGAGTTGGGCAGGTAGGTCTGAGTCAATGGGTTGGTGAGCAGGCGAGCTAGGCCTTTCAGTATAAAATCGTAGTCCTGTCGACAAAGAATGCAGGAAAGAATGACTGCAGGAAAGAAATGCAGGAAAGAAATATATTTCAAAACCACAAAATGGTTTTGACATTTTCAAATGTCAGCTCCGTGTCTATTATCATAATTAATAAGAAAGGAAGGCATTGTACCTCTTCTCTATGAATTCTTGACAAATAATTCACAAACAGGTTATCTGGGCCGGTAGACTGCGAAAAGACAGCAGAGATATACAGTTTGATAAAAAAACAAACAAACAATTGACTGGTTTATGAAAAGCTCCCCGAGCGTGATCTCCGTCTCTCTGGCGCCCCCTGGTGGTCCCGTCTTACTTCCTGCTCCTCTATGCTGGACGGAGAGACGGGCCGCCGGGACATTCCGCCCTCGTGCTCCAGTGTGACGATCAGCATCTGCACGGCCTGCTCCACCAGCTGCTCCCGGTAGTCGGAGAACAGCAGGTGGTTGTATGGGATGCCGTAGCCCACCGGGTCGTAGGCGAACACCACGTTGAGCAGCGAGGTGAACAGCGGCAGCGCGTGCCTGTGGACGGGCGTCGGGTAAGACTTTGGTGTGAGGCGACATGGATTATATCTGTGGTGGGGGGGAACTCCTTGTCGTGGGACTAGCATGATACATGCGGGAACAGCAATGTGTTATTGAAGATAGAGATATTGACAATATTGGATGCAATACTTGAAGTAACTAAGTAGTTAAAGGGCCCTTCAAAATGTACCCTGTACTGACATCACAGGGAGTGTCCACCCACATGTATGATAAGATAGATCAACCGACCTGCCTACCCAGTGGAATGTACCAACTGGTAGGCGGATCTATCCACCATCCAGTGGACTGTACCAACTGGTAGGCGGATCTATCCACCATCCAGTGGACTGTACCAACTGGTAGGCGGATCTATCCACCATCCAGTGGACTGTACCAACTGGTAGGCTGATCTATCCACCATCCAGTGGACTGTACCAACTGGTAGGCTGATCTATCCACCATCCAGTGGACTGTACCAACTGGTAGGCTGATCTATCCACCATACATTAACAAAATATGGTGATGGAAAAATACAGGCTCTTTAAAGTCATTTGAGTGTGTGTGTGTGTGTGTGTGTTCACCTGTTCTCCGTGGAGCAGAAGAAGGTGACCCATGGGTTGAGCACACTGTTGTCTGATGAAGGAGGAAGGTACATAGCCTCAGAGAAGCATGTGAGCAGCAGCCTCAGC
>OMNO01069311.1:0-12060 GCA_900303215.1 Trachyrincus scabrus | reverse complement strand
TTTGTTGGGACTAAATCCTTCCTTCTGGTGTCTGTTCTTTGACTAAACTCTGCTTGTCGTTCGGTACTATCTCATCTGAGATCGATGTGCGAGAAAGTATATTCGGCTCATAACAAACATACGGTTCAACAAAAGTTTTAAATACAGAACGACAAAAAGTTGTCTTTCAAATGAATAACGTTAATGTCACTGGCTGTAAAATTCCAATCCTAGCATCCCAAGAAACAAACACAATCCTAACAGTTAACTAAGATCAAGGTCATGAGCATTTTCCTGATGGGAGAAATTTACCTTGAAATCCTGTGTGTTGTGACCGACGTGTCCATCAGTTTGGACAAAACCAAAATCTGGAATGAGATGTTATTGTTGTGATTGGCTAATGTCAAGCCGGTCTGGTCTTGTGTTCCATCATCAACAGTTCCAGGGTTAAGCTGAGCTCAGGTCAGGCTGATGGCGGTGCTGTATGTGCTGGTGATGAATGGAGACCGTGGAAGATCTTATCTGAAACCATCATAACACAATTTGCACCACTGACATGTCATTAGAGAGACGATCCTCTGAAACAAAGACCATCGTCACCGTGTGCTTACACACGCATACGCACACGGACAATCTCAGGCACACGCATACGCACACAGACAGTCTCAGACACACGCATACGCACACAGACAGTCTCAGACACACACATACGCACACAGACAGTCTCAGACACACGCATACGCACACGGGCAGTCTCAGACACACGCACACGGACAGTCTCAGACACACGCACACGCACACGGACAGTCTCAGACACATGCATACGCACACAAACAGTCTCAGACACACGCACACGCACACGGACAGTCTCAGACACACGCATACGCACACAGACAGTCTCAGACACACGCACACGGACAGTCTCAGACACATGCATACGCACAGAATATACAGACACAATGTTAGGCTTTCCTTTCATAGACAATAAATACCTCTGAGAAATACCTAAGTTATCTTGCAGGCATGTGTATGTAAAATGAAGATAGAGGACTGGGATTCCACTCAAATCAAAAGAATGCGGCCGTAAAGGACAGCGGCGTTGCAGTCGGAGGGAGATGAGAGTTGAAAGGCGTCTCCATCCAGGAGACAACACATCCCCGGTGCCCAATCAGCATCGCCACTGAAACATGACCAAAAAAGCCTGACCAAAAAAGCCTGACATAATAAACATAATAAAGTAGATATGAGGCCAGCATTACAGAATGTGCCACATTTCACAGACTCCACTTCTTATTGACATAACCGAAGGCTGACCGGGGACAGATGTAATTGTGTGACCTCATCCAACACACACACACACACACACACATACGCACACATGCACACATGCACATTGATGGACGGTTTAAATGAGACTGCAGAGGTGGTTTCACCACTCACCTCATCTGTATGTGACTCCTGTGAGGAGAGACAAGACTTATCACACGCGCTAAACGGCCTCACTGATTGGTTTCCTTCTCCAGGTGGAAAGAATGGAGTTTGCCGTCCGTAGGAAAATCTCTAATCCAATCAGATTGCAATGGCCGCAATATAACTGCTACATGGTCAGATAATAATCATAATTCATTGTCTTACCTTATCAGCTTATTTTCTTCTATTTTTTTTTTGTACCAATGACCCTTCAAATATTGACTCCAAATGTCCTTGATCTTAAGGGTGTATTTCAACTACAACCCCTTTCTTTTCACATGCATTGCTTTTATTTCCCATAGTGATCTTCTCCTTGATCCACAAACTCAAGATTCAATACGTCTGATTTACATTTGATTTTACAACATAGTGCAGTGGCATTCTTATTTCTGGGTATCCACGCATAAACACGAAAGCACACATTTGAATGTTTTTGTATAAAATGTTCATAATGATTGTGTTCTAAAACATGCAATAAACATCTGCCGAGGTGTTTCAGTTGGGCTAAGGTAGGTAGGTAGGTAGGCTTATGGTGTTGACCAGCTTGCCAGTAGCTACTCTTCAATATGTAACACCCGACCTGGAGACCAGGAAACCACGGTACAAGACCATCATACATTTCTTCAATGGAGATATTAATAGTATGACAGATGTTTTAGAAAACTAAAAGTCAGTCTCTATTTCCATGTAAGACAATATTTATTTTACTACATAACCCACAACCAAACATTTCCTAGATGAATCCCATCTGTCCCTGCCCTCATCCTCAGATTCAGCTCTTGTATTTTTTATTTATATTAGGATTCACTTTGAATAACAGGGGAATTAATAATTATATTATTATTATTATAGTTTTCTCCTGGTGGTCCAATTTAAATCCAAATAAAATGACTATGGTAAGGTAGGCCTAATAATAAGACGATATTAAAAAGTTGTTTTTGTTTTCTGTTGTTTAGGGGGGGTATATTCAACTATTTTACAGTATGTTTGAAAAATACATTTTGATACTTAAACTTTGTTAGCCCCGTGCACCACACCCCGCTGTGTTTTGTTACAGCAACCAATGAGCGGCTCCCGATAAGGCGGCCTGTGTGTCGGACAGACATTCAGGCTTGCCTCGCTGCGTGTTGCAGCACAGCACGGCACGATTAAATATGATCTGTTTCATTGGCTTAGATGTGGTGGTGGCCCTGCATTTTCTCAATGATGGCGAGGTTTTCTGTATCCATTTATTTAAACCTATACGTTCTTATGGTGTATTCTTTTCAGGCACTTTTGTAGGCCTATTTAACAAGTTACAATAACATGTCATTAAATATTCCTTTAACGTTTAGAACATAGTGTTGTGGAGCGATGAGGCAATTGTAGACAATCGTCAGCCTCCAAACGAAATGTACGCTTGCTTCTAGTTTAGTAGGCTCTAGTTTTGTATAAATTCCATATTTCAGTTGTATTCTGTACGTTTAGTGAAATTGGTACAGTGAGGATAGGGGCAGCAGGCTCATCCCGTAAGCACACATGTTCCGTCTAAATATGACACCTGAATGATTCATTTGTTTGATGATCTGTTTTGTTTGATGATCTGTTTTGTTTGACAATCTGTAATGTTTGTTTACGTTTTTCTCTGAGTTTAATGTTGCAACAAAATCACAACCACAAGTTGCTTAACGCATTTAAGTGGCCTTGAATTAAAAAGAAAAAAGATAATACAATCTGACCTTAAATGTCATCAATTGGTCGCGTATAGGCTATTAAAAGGTGAGAAGAGATCAGAGTCAGGCGACCTCGTGATTAGCAGGGGGATTAATTAGCCTACTATGAGGAGGCTATACGAGGAGATAAAGACTTTGACTGTCAAAATTAAGCTCGCCCTTTGTCTTTTTCGGAAATCGCCTAGCCTATACGAACAATATGTAGGGTAGTTCGGCTTATGTGGCAATCAAAGTTATGGAATAAGTATAGCCTATTAACAACTTCAAATGCCAAACACAAAAATAACACACGCCCATATTTATGATCTAGACCTAATTATGTGTTAATTAATTAGTATCGGTGTGAATGCATTTAATGAATGACAACCTTTTAATTAAATAGGCTACGCCATCAATTTAATTCCAATTAGGCGGCCTATTTAAAAAATTGTGTTAGCCTATAATAAAACTATACTAAAAAACTAAATAATAGAAATACATTCATTAAATGAAGCAACTTGTGGTTGTGATTTTGTTGCAACATTAAACTCAGAGAAAAACGTAATACATTCATTAAATGAATGTATTGGGTGATTAAAAATTAATTCACCGTGATAATTGTAGGCCTGTCTATCGCTTGTTTAGACAAAGTATCATATCCACTGTTTCTTATCGGGCTTTTATAGAGAACTCGTCGACCGAATTATCTCACCAATAAATCTTTAAACGCAACATTTTTTTAGATGGTTCCTAAGTGTGGGCCTTAAGGGATTGTTCTACTGGAGGCCGGGGAACTGAATCAAACAAAGTAGTCCTAATGAATGTAGCCTAGTTAGGCCTAGGCCTATACAAAACATAAACGCGCGGTCAAAGTCCATACTAACACTGCAAACCGAATCAAACAGGCAAATTGAGCTTAAAAAGACAATTATTGTTCACTCCAAAATAAACCTGAGCGAGAAAGTGGATAACAACTTCAATTTGATTTACTAAAATAAAGCGACATAAAAAAAATAACTCTTATCAACTCTAAACTACAACCAGACAGCGGATTCAACGAACGGCTGAATTAGGCCTACAGGTGCATTAAAGATGGTACTCAGACACGTCCATATTGGCCCTCTCCTCCCCTCTCGCCCGGGCAGGCCTACCTTTGGACGGCAACACGTCACGTGGTAAGCCCGTATATGTTCCAGTAGGGAGCGAATGGGAGCACAGTTATATCAGCAATTATCAGCGACACAACAGTAACTATCTTCAGATACCGAAGAGGAAGAAGAGAACGACTTTAATCGCCACGGACAGAAACGAAACATTCGCTTTTATTACTTGAAACTCCTGCCGACAACTTTTCTCCAGCGACACTTTTGATTTGGGATATAGTCGGGACGCCATCCGCGACGCTCTCCCCGCGGAGTGAGCAAGTTTGCCCGCTGCGCTGCTCTATTGAGATCTGCGGAGACCCGGGGGCTGTTTTTATCATTCGACCGTCCTTATCTGGTGAGATAATATATTGAGAGCCCTTGGAATGAAATTGTAGGCCTACTCCTCCAATGTTCAGCTACGCGGCGATTATCAATTTGCGTTGCTATTGATAAAAATATATATCCAAGTAAGATATGGATAGGACTATCTGGCCATTGTGTTTTGGTTGATGTGAATATTATGATTGAATGGCATACAGCGGACACTGTCGCCCAGGATATCTGGACTCGCTAGATAGGCCTACTCCGTTTCGAGATATCAGCAATTAGTGGTGTCATTTCTAATCAATTCAATGCAATTATGAACGATGCAGGTCAAATATGATGATAATAATCATCAACTGTTTAAACTTTTCTTATGAGTAAAGTTGTGCCGCAGCCGGCTATAGTTTTCATAGTACACGAATTAACCAGATAGTGGTAGTTAGCCTACACAGGCCTATCATGCATTTGTTTTTTAATAAGTGACTAATTTACGCTTTTTTTCTTTTTCATTGAAAGGACAATAAACTGGCACGGTTGTAGAAACCAACGGAAAGACAAAAGAATCATCGAGGACGCGCATTGACAACATCCTCATTCTGAGACATTTCTGATTTTCAGGAGACGGGAACGTCTTAACGTTTTAATCTTCAACATGTATCAAAGCCTCGCGTTATCCTCAAACCAGTCTCCGTACGCTCACGACAACGGGAACTACATCCACCCATCCGCCAGCTCTCCGGTCTACGTGCCCACGGCCAGAGTCCCGGCGATGCTCCCCACCCTGCCCTACCTGCAGACCTGCGACTCACCCCACCAGTCCCACGGCCTGGGCGGACACCACGGATGGCCCCAGACCGGGACTGACGGTTCCTCTTTCGCCCCCAACAGTCCTCACCCTCCGACCGGCTTCTCTTACTCGCACAGCCCACCTGTCAGCACCAACACGGGCCGGGAGTCGTCCTACCACCAGAACCCCCTGGTGTTTAACAGCGCACGGGCCGACCAGTACGGCAGCGCGGCGCTGGTGCGGTCGGTCGGAGGCTCCTACTCCAGCTCTTACGCGTACATGAGCCCGGAGATGGCAACGTCTTGGACGCCTGGACACTTCGAGAGCGGTGTCATCAGTCTGCAAGGACGACAGGGGGGACTGTCGGGAAGACGGTCAAGTCTCGGTATGTCGTCTTCGTCCTGTCTATCCTTAAAATGAAATATTAATTTAGAAGTGTGAGGATTTACGCTTTGTTTAGACTCTCATTAGGCCTATATGCTATAACCATATACACAATCGTAAAAAAAAGAAAAGAAAAGAATAAATAGCATATAATACTTGTATTAGTCAAACAGGTCATTTATAAGGGCCCAAAAATACATAGGCCTATTTCGATCTGTTTTTTCTTTTTTTCTGAGATAATAGGCCTAGTTACTACTAAACTATTTAAAATAGATTAGATTCAAAAGAAATTACTCTAATTTGAAGGCCGTTTTATTTTAAAATGTATTTATTCCCTCTTATTTATTGAATTAGGCTTAAGTTCAATGACGTTTATTATTAAAGGCAACAATTCATATAGCGCTAAAAGGGTAGGCTATAGCCTAAAGAGACAAAGATTCTATCAAGCGCCTTCAAAGGATTGAGACAATACACATTCTTTAGAAGAGTGGATTGCTAAAAACAATCAATTAAAATGTAAATTTAATCCTCAGCAACAGTCCAGCGTTTTGATGATTGATTGAATACACACACTGGACAAACACACTCACAACAATCGGAGCGGTAATCACCCTGATCAGACAACCAGGAAGGCCGCAAATGGTTTCCCATCGCTCAATAAATGTGAAGCAACTGAGAAACACGTGACTAAAAATACAATAAAATAACGTTGTTTTGTTCGGACATTTACGGTGAAATAGGTGTGGACGGCGGTCTTTGCGTGTGATTAATTGTTCCTTTGATTTGATTTGTGTCTTGCTCTAATCTGCAATCATTTACACCTCATAGAAGAGACTGATTAATTATGCAAAATCGAATTCGTCTTTTATCCTTCCTGTTTTTCTACTACATTGGATTAGACTATTATAGCCTTATTTAGTTTACACACTTAATCCTAGCATATCCTATATAAATTATAAAATATTAAATAGTTGAGTTGCACATTCATTCTTGAGCAATTGAGTCATCCTGAACTTTAGATAAATTGGCAGAATTAAAAAAAACTACACAAAAATGTAATAATAATATAAAATAATAAAAAATAAGGGCGCTATCTGTTAAAATATACTTTTATTTATTTACTTCTTTTTTTTTTCAAAACCATCAAGGCTGAGGCTCTCTTGGTGGTGGGATTAGGAATTCAAGCAATTAATGCTCGGAGTCCGTCGCGTGTCAGGTCTGTGATTGATAGTGGGGACCCCTGGATCCTGGGGGCCGATAAGAGTCCCATTGACATTCCACCCAGGCTGTGCCCTCTTCTTCACCAGTCGCCCCTAACCGATTCCTCAACCCCCCTGTCTCGGTGCAGATTCATTCAGTGTTTCATCCTGCTGCCTCGTCAGAGGGAGGCTGGCTTTAAATTCCTCCGCTGAGTGAGTCCAGTGTCGACCACTGCTCGTTTATCAACCATTAGCTTTTTTGTCTTGTTGTGTTGACAAACTTCAAAATAAAATGCTGACCCTTGTGTCTTTACGCCACTAAAATAGCCTAATGAATGTATTTGTTAGGCCCTACATATAGACAGGCATGCTCTTTAATGGTCAGAATGTTTTCAAATGAATAGGCTATAACCCGCTTGATAAAATAGACAAAATGGCACCTTCCCTAATAGACTTTGTTCGCTTTAAGAAAAACGCTCAGTTTGATCTTTGTTTTTTGTTCCCTCACAGAACTGATGGAAGAAATCCCCGGCGAGGGTCGAGAGTGTGTCAACTGCGGTTCGATTTCCACTCCGTTGTGGCGGAGAGACGGCACGGGACATTACCTGTGCAACGCCTGCGGCCTCTACCATAAGATGAACGGGATCAACAGGCCGCTAATCAAGCCACAGAAGCGCATGGTAAGAGAGGCCCATCAGAGGCAGCAGCATGCGGAACCTCCCCCGTTCATTTTTATTTTGTTATTGTGGCGTTTGTCATGGCCCCTCCAAGGCCCCATGCCCGCCTGTCGTTTCCCAGGAACTCGCAGCTCGAGGTAGAGCTGAATTGCCCAACGCTCTCCTTCCACTACCAGCCTTCCAACGCTGTTTTTATTTGTCCTGAAGTGACCTTGCCCTTGGACTGGGACGTTTTTAGACAAGGCCCTTCCGAGCAAGGTGACCAACTACTGTGTTGTGCTTTCGGCTCTCAAGTGCTATTTGTTTGCCTGTAGGTCTACTAAGCGAGCTAGATAGCCATGCTAGCATAGCCATGCTATGTGTGTGCCCCAATCAAGCACTTATGCATACAACCACACAAATCGCAAAAATAAGTGTGTTTTATACGCTGAAAAAGCACCCTACTGAATTCTAGGAGGATTCATGGGCAGTACATACATATTTAAAAAAGTATATGCATAAAAAGGTCATCTTGTGGAATGGGAGTTGACCAAATCTGTGTGAATCTTTGCATTTGAAATAATTGTGGTGTTGTTTTTCTCTTCTCTTGGCCGGACAGCAAACCACGTCTCGCCGAGCGGGCCTGTGCTGCACCAACTGCCACACCAGCACCACCACGCTGTGGAGGCGCAACGCAGAGGGGGAGCCCGTCTGCAACGCCTGCGGCCTGTATATGAAGCTCCACGGGGTAGGTGACGCTCACCCACTCACCCACGCGGGGTCTACGAGAACATGAGCGGTGGAGGAGGAGGGTTGTTTGATTTGAATAGGAGATGGATGTGAAGACAAAACTTCGAACAGAATGGCTATTTCAACAACACAATCCTACACAATGTTGTTATTGCGCTACTTTGTGGACTGATTATCAGATTGCAGTATTTGTCAAGTTAATTTTGTGAAGTACTGGCTTACATTCTCCGCACCCCCCTGTGTTACTCTGTGCCGCTCCTGGGCCACCCCCACTAAATGTGTCTGGACACTCTGATTGGGTTGCATCAATGTGTCATTTGCATTTTGTAACACTCCACAACTTTGTCTTTTTATGTGAATCTTACCGTCATACTTGGGCCAAGTATAAAGAATATACCTTTGACACGTGGGGTTGTCTTCCCTCGCTAGCCAGCTTGCTAACTGTGGGAGCTTTGCAGTACTGGAGCAGCAACATTGAAGCCCTCCAAGGGCATTGTGGTTATTGTTATCGCAGCAAGGTCTGTGGGCGGGAACGTTTGTGTGAGGGGTTGTCACTCACCTGGCTCCAGGCCCTGCCGCCCTATCATGGACGTAGCAGGGAGTTACCGCTGGCTGACCTAACGTGACCATGCTTCCTGCCTACAGGTGGCCAGACCTTTAGCCATGAAGAAAGAGAGCATTCAGACCAGGAAACGCAAACCCAAGATGCCCAAGAACAAGACCTCCACAGGTACGATGGATGGATGAATGGATGGGTAAATGGACGGCTGAATGGATGGATTGATAGATAGATACTAATATTGATAGATTGATTGATTGGTTGATGATCAACCAATCACCACATCAAACTTCATCAACTTTATATATCGAGCACTTTCCATGCAAAACAGCAACACAAAGTGATTAACAACACAACAAGAACTTTTTTTTTTTTAACAAAAAGAAATGTGTTCAAAATAAAAAATATTTGTATAGGTAACTAACTATATTTGTATAGGTAACTAACTATATTTGTAACTGTCCTTTCATCCAAACAGGAGGCTCTGCAGTATCTGACAGCAGCCCCCCTCCCTCCTCGTCTGTTCCGGAACACGCCTCCACCATTAAGAGTGAACCAAGCATGGCGCCCTCGCCCTATGCCGGCCAGACCGTCACATCTGTCACTCAGGTAAAAAAAAAGACATTGCTTTTGATAAAACAAACATAATTTCTTGGTATAAAAGAATTCCATAATCTTCAAAACTGTCTTCATGCTGATCCAAACGTAAACTGAATATGATGAATTGTCGTGCATATTTCAGTTGGTTTGAAAAAGCATATATGCTTTACTTGTTTATCTAAAGCAGCATATGCATGATCAGTTCTGTGTCTAGATATTCTATCTTAATCTTCCATTTAGTTTACATAGATGATTAACCTCATTGCATATCCCTGGTTCTTCTCTGCAGACGTCCTCTCAGTTAGACAGTGCAGTCTCAGGACTCGTGAACATTAAGTACGAGGATTACCCCTACACTCCAACCATCGGCCAACAAAACTCCTGGTGCGCCCTGTCCCAAGCGTGAAGCACGAGACCACAGGACGACTCTGCTCCCACGGACACCGGAGCGCACGACAGACAACACCTGGATACCCTCGCTCTCTCTGATTACAGACAAACTTCTCTCGTCACTAATGGTTGAAGCCTACTCAGTGGCAGAAGCGAGGCAGACTTTCATCTGCGTATATCAGGACTTGATATGACTATGAACTAATACGTGCATACCAGCCTTAAACTAACCTCATGCAGTTTCCTTTCTAAAGGGCTGGTCAGCTGAAGCAGAGCTGTCCTCGACCACAGCCTTGCTGGCCTATAAGTGTGAGCCGGATTTGACGCAGGGTACCTTAGGTCCACGCACACTGTGACTTCATGTTGAACTATTGTAACGGTTGAAACAACGCAACACAGCAGCTCTTCTGGAGCTTCTGAGTTGAGCTAAACCTGGAATGACTCTCTGAAGGAGGCAGCGATGGGCCTGGTTCCTGAAGACTCCTCAGCCTGAAGCTGCTGTCCAACACAAAACTACCTAAATATCAATCGCCTCGCAAAACAGAAAGGACCCCAAGACAATCAAACAGAGTGTGTAGACTAGTAGACTGTACAGTGTTTAAGTAATAGCCCCCCATTTCCTCCTCGAATCATTGTTGCTCTTGCTGGTGGTGCTGGCTGCTATAGCCGACAATAGTTTTTGACGCAGTAGTTTCACAAGAAGATAATCACAGGCTATTACAAAAAGTTATTGTCATGACAAATGTTAACAAGCCAGAGGAGGTGAGGGGGACATCTTTTTTTTATTACCGCTGAGTATGTCTCATTAGCCACGTGTAGATGATTAACCTTACATTATTTATGTTGAGATAATAGGAACACTAAAGCAAGCCAATTATAACTCACAGCTCATTGCTGCCCTTTTTTCAGAATGCGTAGAAAGGCCTCGGATCGATGATGTATGGATTTGATTTTCGTTTTTGCAAAAAATGCTGACATTGACAAAGTACCATTGGTAAACTGTATCTACCGTTCATTCATAGTTAATGTAAATTTGGACCAGTACGTTTGATTCAGAGGTAAAAATATCAAATTATTTTCCTAATTACATTCTGTATTATCTTTTGGAAAAAAATAAGTGCAATGGGTCCATTATTTTCCCAAAAAACATGTAATTATTTTATTATTCATATTATTCTAATTTTATTGGCTGTATTTTGTTGATATCTTAAGGGATTTTACTGTTATAATGTTTTGAGAAGTGTATATGAACTGCCAAGCCTCTTAATCTTGTTTTTTGAAATGCTCTTTGAAATCTGTAAAAGGTTAATAAACCAATCCATAATTTATTAAGTTTATCACTGGGAATTTATTTGCCAATCCGTCCGATGATAAGGTCCTATGTTAAATACATTTCTGCAACATGCTGAATATATATTTAAACTTGTAGCGTGCTGAATCAATGTATTTTCATATAAAAAGTGAGAATGTCATCAGCCTGGGTATTTACACTTTACACATAAACACATACATTTTTCATGATCATATGAAAAAAACTGCGTGATACAGAATAATTATGCATTCATATTCAGTGGATTCATCCAATTCCTATAGTAATCATGTCTTGTGGACCATGTAAACCAGTTCACAGCTTAGTTAGTTGCGAGTGTGCTTGACTTAGCTTGCCGTGTGTCACAATTATATCTGCATGCATGTGTATGCACGCGCATGCGTACATATGTGTTTGTGTGTGTGTATGTTTGTGTGTTAGGAGGGTGTGGGCTCCTATTGGTTGCTCAAGCCGACCAAAGGTTATGTTCCAACTCGGCTTTATGGCCTATTGGTCCCACTCCTGGCTGGCACCGGAGGGGCGGGGCTCCGAAAGAAACACACACACACACACAGACACAGTCAGCAGCAGCAATGCTGCTTTACTGTCTCCATGGCGACACAGAGGCACCACCGCATCAACCAGGCACCTCTTTATGGCTGTTGGCCATGTTGCCGCGTTCTTATCTGTAATCAAGCAGTGTGTTGTTGCAATGGGGGGGGCTTGTTGGTCTGTGGCAGATTGTTTTATTCACATCTCATTCAGTGGTTTAACATGTGAAGAGTTAAGTTGGAGAATTACAAAAACTTATATAAAT